>JAYMSL010001256.1:0-18007 GCA_036897195.1 Plantago coronopus
CCACATTGAAAGTTTAAAAAAAAAAAAAAAAAAAAAAAGTTCAAGTTGAACACCATAAGTTGTGTAGCAACTTATATGCTAGTGGAACCTTCCACTTGCTAATGTTGTGTGATGTTTAGCTTTCCTAACAGCCAGCAAGCCCATGGATCTCATGAATCCAACACAATGGGCTAAGCCCTCTACTTCCTTCCAATTGATCCAACTATACTTCCTCACTTGTTTTCTTCTATTTTTCCAACAAGATTAGATTCAAATTCAATTCCCACTCAATCATGTACGATATTTTGTTCGTGATAGATCATTTTCCATACTAGATTAAACATGATTGATCCATGTAATAAAGCATAGTCAATAGCCCTGTTTGTGCGAGATAGGCCAGATAGGCCAGACAATGTTGTCTAGTTTGGATCGATCAGTCGCGATGGATCTAGATCCGTATGGATCAGATCCACACGATTACTGGATTGTTTAGACTGGATTTGGACCCAATCCCCTCCCCCTTTCATTTAGATTTTTGGTGGATCCACGGATCCAATTCAATCAGACCTAATTCGAACCTGAGGGATCTACTTACTTGAATCCGACATCTTTTAAATTGGTTCAAGTTTAGACGGCCCGACCAGATTGGACGAAAACATGAATTGGACCAATTTTGGTAGGCCTGCGAGAGCGAAGATCCTGTTGGGCCTGGCCTAGACTTACCCATAGCCATGCCAGACTAGCCCAGTACAAAATCCATACCTAATCCATCATAATCTTCCCTAAGCCTCCTATTACTCATTTACTTGTGTCCTCCTATTAAGATTAAGATCCTGTTTCAGTGTGGTAGCCACTACCATAGTACCATACCATGTCTTTGTATTCATACCAGTCCAAAATCTGCATTTAACCTAAGCAAACTCAAGTACATAACCAATTTTATTGGAAAAGAATTAAGGAAAAAATAATTAGAAAAGAGGATTTGCAAGAAAACTCCAGCACGCACGCACGCACTGGCTGCTTCCCTTTGCTTCCTTTGTTGATGGGCGTCCGTCCTTCTCTCACTCATCTCTTTTCTTGTCATTCAATCCTCTGCTTCTTCTTTTAACCCAATCCAACCTGTTGCTGTTACCCTTTCACGCCAATAAGCTACAGAGCAAGGTCAGTTTCCCTTTTCTTTTAAATGAATTTAATTTAGCTCCCTCTGCCCTCGTTTTATCTAGATATTCAACTCAAGTAAGGTTCGTAACTTCGTATAGAGTGCTCCGTCTTGGGATAATTAGCATTGGGGGTATTTCTTGGGATTTATTGATTACAATTTGCTTGTTTAGATTCAAAGATTTGACCTTTATTTATTATTTGCAACAAAAGATTCAATTTTTATTGATTATTTTGCTGCAAAAGGTTTAATCTTTGTTGATTTTTTGCACATTGTTCTTGTGTTTGGGGAAGAGGTATTGCTTCAATCTGTATGTGCAGGTGCTGTCAATGTTATGTGGATTTGGACCTAATTATATGAATTTCGTTGTGAGGTAGGCTAGAAAGGCTTTTGCATTTTATGTGGAAGCTTTAACAAAGCTTTTGTTTTTTCCCCTCTTAGCTGAAAAATGTCAGTGTATGCTGGAAATTGCCGTGGTTAAGTGTGGAGTGTTTGAATTTCCAGTAATTGTGTTGTGTTCCTTGTCATTTCTTGAAACGAGCGAAATTGAGGAATGTTTTCCTAAGTAGACTTCATTGTTTTTTGTCTCAGGTGTGTACTTTTCAGATAACAAGCTTCGATGTATGCAAGGAGAATAAAGTTTAAAAACCAGAGATGGAATTGCGTTGCTCATCCTGACAAGTATCTTTGTAGTTCTAGTGGCCGTGATTATTCTATTGGAAAATGTTTAAGCTCTGGATCAAGAGCCGGTTACCATACTTCTCAAGGTAGTATGATAGAGAGATTGATATCGAATAACTGGTCTTCAATAGGCTTGCATTCAGAAAGAAGGTTTGGTAGGTGGCATGAGAGATTGGACATTAGTCGGAGAAGTCTGCTAAGATTGTATAGTTCTGAAGGTGATGGAAGGAATGCAAGCGAGGATAAGTGCGTACCTCCCAAGGATGTTGTTCATTGTGACAAAGATAAGGTTCACACTGAGAGCACATATTACAAGGGGAAGAAATCTGATACACATGCTCAACTTTGTGAGCAAGATCAGAGAGAGTGGCTCAAAAATGAAAAGCTTGCTATAGAGAGTAAAATGAAGGAATCACCTTTTCTATCTAGGCGTGAGAGATTTAGAAATGAATTTTTGCGGAGGGTTGTTCCATGGGAGAAGATAACAGTCTCATGGGATAATTTTCCGTACTATATTCAGTAAGTGATCAAGCCGACTTTTGGTTTAGGTTTTGTTGCTCGTATTAGATACTCTTTAGGTTTCTAATTCATTCTTTCTTGCAGTGAGCCCAGTAAAAACATTCTGGTGGAATGTGCGGCCACCCATCTGAAAAATAGGCCCTTTACCCCCTATGGAAGGGATTTGAGTTCGTCGAGTGGAAAGATTCTGCTTCAGAGCATTCCAGGTCAGTTTTCCAGTGACCATGTCTTTTAGTAGTTTTTGCTTATTTGCCCAAGCTTTTCTTTCGAGTTTGATGCAATAAAGCCTTCTTGTTTCCGTTTGTTTGTAGGTACGGAACTGTACCGTGAAAGACTGGTCAGAGCACTTGCCCAGGATTTAAAAGTTCCTCTGTTGGTGCTTGATAGCAGTGTTTTAGCTCCATATGTAAGCGTCAAATTTGATTTCTGATGAATATGATTAACAAATTTGTTAATTCATATTATACCTACTAGTAATTAAGATTTGAAAGCAAACTAGTTGTAGAAGTTGGTTTTCGACATCTTTTTGTATAGAATGTAAAATCCCTCTGCTGTATATTATGCTAATAACTACTGGTGCAACTGTGGTTTTATGTTTGTGTTATTTCTATTTCTGATTTAGTCTGTCCATTTGCACATGTGGTTGAATTTTCAGGATTTTGGTGAAGACTGCTCATCAGAAAGTGAATCGGATGAAGAATGTGCATCAGATTCTGAAAATGAGGAAACAAATGATATTAGTAATGAAGAAGATTATACCAGCAGTGGCGAGACTAATGGTAGTGACAATGAAATTGATCTCCGAGCTTCAGCTGAAGCCTTGAAGAAGCTAATTCCATGTGACCTTGAAGAGTTTGAGAAGGTAATATCATCATGGTCAAAATGATTCTGAGACATATAACTGGATTTTGACCTCAGCCTGTGAGCTGACTGATATAATAAACATTATTTTCATACACAGTGAAAATCTAAATGTTATTTTACCATGATATCCAGAAATTCACTAGCTCTAATCACTTTCTAATAAGCAAATGGGGTTTGAATAGGTAGTATGGGAAATTCTAGTTGGCTAGGAACAGATATGAAGTATTGATTATTAACACGCCTGTGTTTATTTTCTGTCAGAGAATTTCTGGAGATTCTGAAAGCTCTACATCATCCTCTGCCGATAGTTTGGACAAAGCTGCACGCCCTATAAAGAAAGGTGATCTAAGCTTATTTTACGGTTAATAATTACAAATCTAGAACACTATCTGTTTCTTATGAACACCTTAGATCCTTGTTAAGCAAGAGAGGTTCCCAAGGTATATATTGTTTCCATAATTATTCCTTAGCTGGCTAGTCATGTGGGATATCTCAACACTTATTATTATCATATCCTATTGAATGAGTGTAATGTTCGTGCATTTTGTTACATCTTTCCATAAATTTGGGGTTGTCGAAAAATATATCACTTTGGTTGAGTAAACATCCCCCTGTAATTAAGAGTAGGGATAATAGGGAATTATAAGGTGGCTGAGTGGTAAGGATGATGGAATAGCACAGGGGAGGTTGGGGGTTCAAACCCCGGCATATGCATAAGGTTGGTATAGGCGTAATTGGAATTATAAAGTTGGTATAGGCTTATTTGGAGTTATAAGGTTGGTATAAACGTATTTTTAGTTACAAGGTGGTAAAGTAGCAGTGTAGGAGTAGGGTAGTTACATTTGCCATTTCAAAAGAAAAAAAGAAAAGAAAGGAAAAAGAGTAGGGATAATAGAGATGCTCAGGCTTGTGTGATCTGATAAAGGCTGTATTTCTCATCATCTAGCGAATGAAATCAAATGGAGAAATTTGGTCCATCACTTTTGTCATTTCGTGTCTTGGCTGAAGGATTGCAGATATGTACTGAACTTTGCACATTTATCATCCTTCTCATTCTGCTGTGTCCTGTGAATATGTTACCAGCTCAAGAGTGTATACTTTCTTTGTCGTGAATCGGATTTGATTTCTGTATACCACCAGTTTCTTGTCTGCATCATATGCCTCTGAACCACGGTTGACTATTGAATCTGAGAATTGCTAACTCCACACGATTATGTGATCGACACTTTTCATTATTATCTGGTTACATATCTAATCTGCTGTTGTAAATTCTGCACATGGTAATTATGATAAAGCTGTTCAGAAGTTTCATGTTTATTCCCTATGTCACACAGGATTCTAGTTTATAATGCACAATTTGTTTGTTAATTTTTTCTTCCTGACCTGTATGAAGTGGCTTCAATTTTTTTTATGTGAGCTTTGATTTCTCTCCAGGTGACCGAGTGATTTACAGAGGACCCACTGTTCTTGTTGAGGAGAATAACAGGTTATTTCCCAATAATACAAAACCTATCCTTGTGTGTATTTATCTTGTTGTGATCATCTTGCTGTACCAAGTCAAGAGTTGTGTTTCTTCTAATTGAAATTTCAATCTAGTATACTCATGTTGCGTGTATGTCTTTTAATTGAACTTTCATGATATGTGTTCTGTGGTGGTATTTGAGTATTCTCTTCTTTACTCTTCAATTGAACTCTTTTACGTAATGTGGGAGGCTTTTTATTGCTTCGAGTTTGTGGTTTTCCTTGTATTATTCGTTATTGTTTTGACTCCAAGTCTGTGTTTACGTTATTGTGCTTTATTATGCTTGTAAATGTTTTCACACAAGCTTAATTGTCTTTTTTACTTCGTTTACACAGTTTCCCCAGATTAGTGGAGTAGAAATAAGCTTTCAGATGTGGCTCACAGTAGTTTGATGGAAAAAATAATTCCAATGCAAGCTCAGTGCAGAGTATTGTCTAATTACTTTAAATGAATATCACCTATATTCAGGCCTTGTACCTACTAATGGCAATTAGAAGGTAATGCCTAGTAATTTGTCGAACTTTCATATGAAGAATGATGTTAAAAGACTAGAACACACACACTTCAGTACTTGAACGAAAGTTCATGAATGTATCCATGAATAGACCGTGATCCCTCCATTCATTAGAGAGAAGCCAACTCCTTTACCATCTATGTATAAACATGCTTACATATTAATTCAAAAGAGTAACGCCTCCACTTTTTTAGTTTAATAATGAGCAGTGTTTCTTGGTCTGTTGAAATAGGTTCTTTAGATTCCACTGAACATCTAGATACAATGAGAAATGAGAATGAATCTTGGTTTTTGACTATCATCTGGTAAGGGATCTAGTAGGATCCTAAGATGCGCTACATATCCTTGTTTTTTTCTGTAACACATGACCTGTGAAGATGTACAGTTGCCATAATAGACCAGTCTATTTGTCTACATGTTTAGCATTCTTGCTTCAGCAAGGAGCCTCCATGTCCAGTACTGTAGAGGATGTAGAGGCGCATGTTTTGATGCTTATAAGCTCATAAGTATTCATGCTACGATTGTACTACCACAAATGTTGCATGTGAAACTATTTATTCATAAAATGTACACATTTTACCAAGAGGAGAGGTTGCATTCTGGTTTTAGGTCTCTTTAGGAATTAAGAATTCTATCTGACTGTCAGTCCTTTTGTCTTTCGCTTACCTTTTTGTAAGACATTATACCAAGCTTGGGCAACTTAACAATTGGAATCTTCAACTCAATTTTATTCTTTCTCCAATGTTAATTGGGAGTAGGATATTCTTTTCCGGTTGAGGGGAGGGGATTAAACACTTCGAAAGACCACGTGGGTTTTAAATTTTGGAGTTTTCTGCACGTGGTCATTAATATTTGATACATCCAATTCATCACAGGATTGTATTGGGGAAGATAACTACATCTGATGGTCCAAGAAATACATATACTATTGCCCGTGGCAGGTGGGTTGATTCTGTTGCATGTGAAAAGAAACTAATCTGTCTTTTGATCTTGACATCTTGTTCTTGTAAGATATTTTGATTTTTTTTTTCTTAAGCACGGTTGCATACTGTACGCTATTTGATTGTATATTTGCCGTGCTTGATGAAACTGATGTTTATGATGTTCATCTCCTCACATTTAATTTAATGAAGTTACCATGGTTTTGTTGCTTGTATCTTTAATCTCTGTTCCTTGTGAAATGTGCTGTTCTTTCTGGTGGCCTATTATTGGATATGTGGTAATGTCTTCTTAAAGTCTATCCTTTTTGCGATTATGATCATGAACGCTTGGGCTATTATCTTTGCAGAGAAATGTCTAAGGGCCAAAAAGGGGAGGTGTATGAAGTGAATGGTGATCAAGTAGCTGTTATTTTTGAAACTAGTGGCAAGGTCACTAAAAAGGATGACCGTGATGACAAAAGTGCAGAACCTGCTGACAAACCAACACTTTGTTGGGTTAATCGTATGTCTATCTACTTATTAATACAAAAATTAAAAGATATGCATGCATCATGTTAATATTCTTCTCCACAAATTGTTAAAAGAATATGCATGCATCATATTTTTCCTTTCCTCCGTGATTGCATTCTTATAGAATCTTATTTCCGCAAGTCTCTCTATTTTCAAATAACGTATAATGGTAAAAGTAAGACCAGTATAAATAAGGGTCGCAGTTTACCATGTTGCGATAGTATTTCAAAATTTATGTTTTGTCAGAGTTGTTTAGACATTAAGTGACTAAATTAACTAAGAATGAGATTAAGAGTTTAAAGATACAAAAATAGCGTATGATTTAGTTTAATGTCGTTCCGGAGGACAGTTGTTTCTAAACTTATAAATATACATTCATGGTTCATCAAATCTTCTTGGGATTTTATTTTTTTTGTAAATGGAACTCATTCTCAGGAACTCACATCATGACATGCAAATTCGTTGTTTAGACACTAAATGACCAAATTAACTAAGATTCGGATTGCGTGTTGCTGAGGCAGAAATAGGTTATGCTTTTAAGTTAAAATTTTACATTAAGTTTAGTACATCTGCCTGGGTTTTATTTTTATATGGGACTCATTCCATGGAACTCTGGTCATGACCTATGCACTTGTTTTATCTATGTGTTTTTTTTGGTAACAGGGGTTTTTGCGTTGTCAATTTGAGATGAAATCAGTTCTTTGATATTGTTTTTAATTGCATTTTGTGTTGTATGAAGTTGTATTCAAAGTCTTTTGAGTATGCAAGAATTATGAGATTTACGCACATTGTCAAACAAGGAAATCTTAACGACAATCTGCCTTTTCTGTCATCTGATATTTTCAGTGAAGGATATTGAACATGACCTTGATGCTGAAAGTCATGATTGCTATGTTGCAATAGAAGTGCTTTGTGAGGTACGAATTTTGTATAGCAGTGACATGATTGTTGTATACACATAAAATGATTCCCCTGGTTTTATATATTCTCCCACAATGATTTCAGATCTTGGAGTCTCAGCAACCACTGATAGTGTATTTTCCGGATTCTTCTAGTTGGTTATCCCGGGCAGTTTCAAAATCAAATCGTAAAGACTTTGTCCATAAGTTGGAAGAAAAGTTTGAAAATCTTTCGGGATCTGTAGTTTTGATTTGTGGACAGAACAAAATCGAAGGTGCAACTACCAAAGAGAAGGGAAATTTTGTAAGTTTGAGAGACAAATCCATTTCATACTCTTTGTGTTCCGAAAAGGGATGATGTTCTAATCCATATATTGTATCTCCTTTTGGTTATTAACAGACAATGATACTCCCAAGTCTGAGCCGGATTGCGAAGTTGGTAATGTCTGTAAGACCTTATGACTCTTAAGTGCTATATTAATTTGAATTTAGTGGTGTCTTTGATTTTTTTTCCCTTTTTATTTTTATGGTCGATAGATCTGTTTATATGCTAGTTCGCGTGTAACTTCAGTTGACAACCGAATTGTGAAAAACAATTACTTTGTGGCTTCTGTATTTAATGCAAATTATATAAGTTTGTATGTAGCTGTGCTGTTATCACTTAGCTGATGTGTGTGGGTCTGTGTCATCAATCCATGCATAGAGAAGAATGGAACTATGCACTGTGGACATAATTATATGGTTTCTGTTTTCCCATTTGATTGCCCCCTCCCCACCACCTCACCCACTCCAATAATGTCCTTGTGTTGGTGTTGGTCTGGGTACCCCGGCTAAAAATACATTGCTGTTTCGTTTTCAGCCTATTCCTCTGAAGCGACTTGCGGAAGGTCTGAAAGGCACCAAGCAATCTGAAAAGAATGAAATATCGAAGATCTTCCCAAACGTGATGTCTATTCCACCCCCAACGGTAATAATTCTTCTGACATCTCATATCTTAAAAATCATGAATCTCAAGTGTCTGAATTTTCCACATATACAAATTTGAATGGTCTTTGCCTTCTGGTTTACCGGATATGATCTTTGTTCTGTCAATACAATTATGGGAACAGTTCAAATTTGCTAAAGTTATACTATCTTTTGATTTCTCAAGCTTTTGATATGCCTACTGCATACCTGTTTAAAACACATCAGCTCACTCATTCATACAACACCATGTCCCAAATATCAGAGTGTTCCCATAACTTCAACATATCTGACTACTGACTTGAGTCGCTTATTGTTACAACAATATGATTTCTTTGACACCTTTTATGGTGTTACTGTATCAGTATTAATCAAAATCTAATGGTGGATTGGTATGATCTGAGTGTTATTACCACAAATTGTTGAATTAGACCTTTAAACAATATGGCTCGATGATTGCAGGAGGAAGATGTCCTGAAGATATTCAATAAACAGATCGAAGATGACAGGATCATAGTGATATCTCGAAGCAACTTGTATGAATTGCATAAGGTAAATCTAGAAGAATTCTCTCAACATGGATTGGAGTTATTGTAAAAACCAATCTTCTGTGTCAAGTTTTAAATTCTCTTGATATGCATTAGTTTCTGTGAATTTAAAGTTTCATTCACTCACTTATTTCAGGTTCTTGAAGAGCATTATATATCCTGCACGGACTTGTTAACTGTGAGTACTGATGGTGTGATATTGACCAAACAGAGTAAGAATTTGTATTTGACCATATTCTTGAAATATCTTTACATAGCCATCTTCTTAGAAGGTTCCAAGCTTCCACTTTTCATATTCTGTTGAATATGCGCTTCATTTTCTCGTATGGATTACAGGAGCAGAGAAGGTTGTTGGCTGGGCCAGGAATCATTACCTCTCCTCCTGCCCCCTTCCTTCTACAAAGGGAGGCCGGTTGCAGTTGCCTCGTGAGAGGTACTTATTTTCACATATTTGGTTAAGCTCAAGTTATGGACCATTTCCTAACCTCAAATGCTATAATTTGTCTTTACAGCCTTGAAATTGCAATATCAAGGTTAAGGGAGGATGAATCAGTGTCAAAGAAACCTTCGCATAATTTGAAGGTCGTTTCGTCTTATGTAGTGATATCGTACTTGTTATCGATTTTCTGTTTGTGCTGAGCTAAACTTTTTTTGTTTGTTTTAAGCAGAACCTTGCCAAAGATGAGTATGAGACCAACTTTGTTTCTGCAGTGGTACCTCCAGGTGAGATTGGGGTGAAGTTTGATGATGTTGGTGCTCTGGAAGAGGTGAAAAAGGCATTGCATGAACTAGTCATCCTCCCAATGCGGAGGCCTGAGCTTTTCACCTGTGGAAATTTGTTGCGGGTAATTAGCATCTGATATAGTTTTACTTTCTTTCTTTTTCACTTCCTCCGAACTGGTAAATCACCAATTTTTTGTCCCCCCATCTCTCATGTCAGCCCACCAAGGGAATATTACTTTTCGGACCTCCTGGAACTGGAAAAACACTTCTTGCCAAGGCGCTTGCAACAGAAGCTGGGGCTAATTTCATCAGCATTACTGGTTCGTCACTTACATCAAAGGTAAATGACATTGTATTGTGTTTTTAATTGTAACATTCTCCGTAGTTCATCTAGAATTTACTTTCCATTGCTTCTTGCAGTGGTTTGGTGATGCTGAAAAACTTACAAAGGCACTCTTCTCTTTCGCTAGCAAGCTAGCTCCCGTAATTATCTTTGTTGATGAGGTGAGACCTACGTATTCATGCTTTTCCTCTACCTACTCGACGGTGTTCGTGCTCTTAGTCTGGGTCTGCAGGCAAAAAGTATTAGTCATCTTTCTACTATGGCTCGTGCTGAGAGCCTGAGATGAAAGTGTTTCTATAAGAATATTGTGAAGTAATGTAATCTGTTATTTTCAATAGCTCAAATCTTCTATAAAAATAGCCTACGGAACCTTTCCTTCACGTGATTGCTTAGTTGAAACCCGGAACGTGTGTTTTCTTCTAAGAGTAAACTAAAAAATTGATGGCTCTTTGTGTTTCCTATCATTAGCCAAAATAACTCTAAAGCAAGTGAAATCTAAACATGTAACCATTAGCTTAAAGAGTTGAACATTCACTGGATGATCTTCTTGTTCCTGTGTGTTTATCCCTCCGGAGGTTGGTGCGGATGCTAACTTATTATGTTTGTGATAGATGTACAATGACAGACTCGATAACACAGCAGAATATGTCATCATACATTTCTCAGCACTGTTAGCATATGTTTGAGCTTCGATTTAAACACTGCACGTGCTTGCAGGTTGATAGCTTGCTTGGTGCTCGTGGTGGAGCTTCTGAACATGAGGCAACTAGAAGAATGCGTAATGAGTTTATGGCAGCATGGGATGGCTTGAGATCTAAAGACAGCCAGAGAATACTTATCCTCGGGGCAACAAATAGGCCATTTGATCTTGACGATGCCGTCATCCGGCGTTTACCTAGAAGGTGCATTTCTATTGGAAGTGAATGTTGTCTGATGGGGACGATATCATAAAATCGGTGTTCCGTGCAGCATGCATTCAATCAGCTTGTCATTTTTTTATTGCAAACAATAGGATTAACTTGGTGCAGACAGACTTCAATTGTAGACATGAAACAAATTTGGTAGGGGGTCAAATGGTTTTATGCATTAAACAGATCAAAACTGGGCTAAGTGCAACTTGGGTATACACATGGGTTGCTTCTGCATTTTGCCCTTTTTCCATGTGTTTATTCTACAGTTTATCACTTTCACCATAACACCACTGATAACTATGAGATTATAAAATTTGTGCTGCTATACTGACAAAGCCTGTTTGCATGCTTAGGATTTATGTCGACCTACCAGATGCTGGGAATCGTCTAAAAATACTGAAGATCATTCTAGATCGAGAGAATTTGGAGCATGGTTTTTCTTTTGAACAACTAGCTAATGCTACTGATGGCTATTCAGGCAGCGATCTAAAGGTTCTTATATTGATTCTTTTATCGTCTTGGATAAAATGATCGTTTCATATGACTTAATACTTCTTCCATAATTGTTCATGTATGCAGAACCTATGTATTGCCGCAGCATACAGACCTGTCCAGGAATTAATTGAAAAAGAAAGCACGGTAGGCATTACAACTATCATATTAGCTAAAGATTTTGTGCATTTGCTGATGTTTGTTTGATCGTGTTTCAACTTTTCAAGTCAATGCATACACGCACCTCATCGATGAGCAGTTATATATACTAATATATATGCCCTCTCTCAAATGACATAATTTGTGATGTCTTGCTGATGGATTATGGTGCATAGTAAGTGCATGTGCACATATGATAAGCACTCTACTGGAACCCGGAATGATTTTTATTTCCTTTACTCCCTTATAGTGTAAGGGTTCTGGAAATTTGTTTCGAACACGAATGCAGTTACACTTCTACTTTGCCTTCGTTTTGGGCTCCCCAAACATGTTTGGACCACAGTATATACACATTAAGTGCAGGATCCGATGCGTCCATTGGAGATAGATGATAGTTAAATGTGGAAGGAGATATATCAAAGAGATTGGATTACTATTTTCCTCCCACCCTTAATATATTTCATGGCCGGCATTATGAACTACTTGTTATGGTTAGGGGCCTGTGTCGTGTATGGTAAATATTACCCATTTTTTAATTAAATAAGAAAACGAGCATTGATAAGCAAGTCACCATTTGGCATTATTAGCAACCAAGAATAAGAAGTCTCGAGTTTGCGTAGATTTTTCATGTTAGTTCCCTCATTTACGGGTGCTAAACATGTCCAACTCCCTATATCCCAGTATGCTTCTGAGTTCTTAGTATTGATAGGATAGGATCCTGCCTGTTTATAAGTTTATTTAGATTATGTTATTTGTGACTATACTTCTTAGTCAATTTGGTGACAGTTGATCTTCTTGCAGAGCGGCAGAGCTGATGTGGGGCCAGCGTTAAGGCCACTCAACTTGGATGATTTTATCAAGGCTAAAGCCAAGGTACCTGTTTTTTTTCTTATGCAGGCTATGTTATACTTACTATTTTGTATTGCTTGTTTGACATGTGAGTTTGTTAACAATTGGCAGGTGGGAGCATCAGTTGCATATGATGCCGGTAGCATGAATGAGTTGAGAAAATGGAATGATCAATATGGTGAAGGAGGAAGTCGATCAAAAAGCCCATTCGGGTTTTAAAACTAGAATCTATTGATTAGTTCATGATCATTTGTTCGTACGAAAAGTCCGAAAGCAGCAAGAAAGTTGTCTCTTCAAGGTGAAGTCTCTTGCTCAATCAGTCTCCCAAAGAGAGAAACAGACACAGCGAGAGGGAGCTTTGTTAGAGCCGTCTTGCATACAATCCATACGATTTACAGAACAACTGAGCAGGTTTCCGGCATGCTGCTGCATCTGAAGGAGTGCTTTCTTGTAGATTAGTTGATGAAATAGCATACATTTCTAATCATGATTAGAAGTAGAAGGAACAGACTAACTCTGTCAGTTTTATATTATTACTAGTGGTCATTGCATTAGAAGTTAGGACCTTGAAGAATTGTCCACTTGCTTCATAATTTTTTGCTTGTTTCTTATAGTTATAGCTAGCTTATGAGTTAGTTGTTGAGTAATAATTAGAGTATATCTCTTTATATTGTAACTTGTTATCCTAATTTTATGTTATTAACCTTGAAATAATATGCAATTTCTTCAGGTTGCCCAGTCAGTCTTTATTTGAAGGTTGTTTTGTCTGTGTTGAACATTTTCAGTTTTTGACCGGATTAATACTACGTTCAATTCACCTTAATCTCAGTTAAGTTCTGGTCTATTCAGTAGTTTTGTGTAGTTTAAATTTATACTTGCATTTAGTAAGTTAAGATATTTTGAGGTGAATTGAATTATGCAATGTACTCTCATATAATGAAGTTTGGTCCTTTGAACTCATCATCAAGCTGTCTTAATCTTACAGTGTCCTCTTCTGAACTTGATATTCAATTCCATTTACTTACATATGTAGATGCATGCATTGTACCACAGGGTCAAAACTAGCCTGCTAGTGATTGATATTATTATAAAACATAGTATTATATTTGATCTAGCTTTTGATGAAATCAATTAGCTACAACTATCAGTTTAAAGTTCTGTGTTAAATATTTATATGATCAGGCGGTCGAATAAAGTATCCGGGACGGATTACTGTCACATTACCTTTCGGCCGTTGAGATTTTACATTATATTGCAAAACATAGAGTAAATAGGAGCAGTACATCTGTATATTGAAATGTATAGATGAAATATGTGACACTTTACCATGAGCAGACAGATTATTGTTGACAAATATTATATGATAAAGAAGAGTCAAACACATATAATAGCAGCTAGCAAATGTGGTAAGTAAAATAATAAAACAGCAGCAAGTTGCAAACTGAAACTAAACCATGAGGGCAAGTTGTGGTTTTCTGGAGATTGTTTATGCATAAACTAAACTAAACTGAAACTACAGTTGATTAATGTCACTTGCGTTTGTATGAACATATCATGTTCAAGAAAATCTGTAAGCTTGTTGGTACTCCATCGACAGTCTGCTCCACCATGTTTCATGTGCTACTAGTAGGTGTTAACAGATCCAAACATACCAACCAGTTTAGGTCTGGTTTCTTTGGATTCAAACATGGTTGAACCAAATGCCTATAGTGCCGCCTCAACCAAATACTTTCGTTTCAAATCCAAGGGAATGTTTGGTATACGTCTAAGGAGCGTTTCGTTACACTTTCGCTTTTTGTGTTTGTAAAGCGTTTAAGGAATTGACTTAAACAACATTCTACTACCCTTAATTTCTTACATACCTACGATTATTTTTCAAAGACCCTATAAATTTTTAAACCAAAAGAAACACTATTTTATAACAAAGACCAATAAAATAATTTATCTAAACGTATAGCAACCGTCCACATATCTATATAACTTAAACTCCAGAATCTGCTCTACTCATAAATTGTTTTATTTTTCTTTTCTTTTTTGTATTTGTATTAATCCATATAAGATATTTTTAAAAAATGAAAAAAAAAACAATTGAAGAATTAGTGAAATCCAACATTCGTCGTGGGAAATCTGAAGTTTGAGCATTATTAAAGCCCCAGTGCGTTGACTGCAAGTGAACTGTATAATTTCTTCAAAGACAAAAGACCAGCCCTCTAGCCGCCTTGTCTAAAGACAAAAAGTATTTTAATATATTCCATCTTTGCCCCAACTAAACTCACATTTCAACCACACACCCCAAAATTTCCCATAAAATTACACAACACCCCTTCCACAATCTACTCTTCAGATCTCTCTCATTACAGCAAACTGTCAAAACTCTTACAATCTACACTTGTCACATCATCTCAAGCTCCAAAAATAATCTTGTCCGAGTCCCTTGGATGGCCGATTCCCACAGAAAAGGCAAGTCTTTGATGGTTTTCAGTATTGCTTCTTTCATTCTTTCACTTGTGTTGTATTTGCCTAGTTTTTCTTGCCTTGTTCTTGCATCAGATCTGCATAGTTCTAAGTTATTAATCGAAACGGATGAGATACACCAGATAAACCCAGCACCTTTTGTTGAGAGTAGTGATTTTGTTGGTTGTGATTGTAAAGATGTTGATTTGCTAAGAAAACAGCAGCTTCAATTGGAAAATCTTCAAGAGATTGTAAAGAACCTATCCCAGCTTGTCTCTAGGTTAGAAACCCAACTCCCTGAGGTTCCTGAAAAGGTAAAGATTGTAACTTTGAAATCGGTTGATGATGAAAAGGGGGTTGTTGTTGGTACTGTTAAACCAGATGAGGGGTTAAGTAGTAATACTGTTAAGGTAGATGTATCGCCTGCGGTGGTTGCGACGAAAACGAGCCCGGTGTTGGTTACTCGGAATAAAGCCTTATGGCCTGATAGGTTTGAGTTTGTATCAGCTGTGCAGTTGAGCACTAGCCCTACTTGTCTAAACATATTGCCTTTTAAGGATTCGGATGGTTTGAACAAGTATTTTGCGGTTGGAGGTGATAAGGGGAAGTTGCATCTACTTTCGAAGGCTGGAGGTAGTCCGGTGGAGTATGACACGTTTTTGGAGTCGGAGGAGTCGTCTCCTATTTCAGCAATAGTGTCTTTCTTGTTGTTTTACAAGAATGAGAGCTTGGTTGTCACAGGGCATGAGAATGGTGCCATTGTTATGAACCGTGTTTGGGAGGTGATGCAGAGTGAAGAGATGAGTTCACTCCACGTGAAAAGAGTTAGGAAGTTTGTTATGCCAGAGGGAGGTGGAGCGCGGATCAGTATATTAGAGGTGCACCACGTGGGGAGAAAAAGATACCTACTTGCAACGGATGGAAATGGGAAAATTGCGGTGTTTAGAGAGGATGGAACTGTTTATGGAACTGCTACTCCCAGGAGACGGCCGGTTGCATTCTTGAAGCAGAGGCTTTTGTTTCTCACGGAGACGGGGGCTGGGTCTTTGGACTTGAGGACTATGAAACTTAAGGAATCCGACTGTGAAGGATTGGATAGTTCCTTAGTAACGCATTATGTTTTTGATGCCATGGACCGGTCGAAGGCTTATGGGTTCTCGTCTGACGGCAATTTGATTCAAACATCTTTGTTGGGTGATGCCATGAACTTCAAATGTCGTGTTAGATCGAAGAGGAGTGTGGACTTGGACAAACCCCTGGCCATAGGCGCTATTAAAGGCTATTTATTGATTTCTGACACGAAAAAGGTTCTTGTGTATAATGTATCGACTCAGCAGTATGTTAGGTCTGGTGGATTGAAGCACTTGTTCACTGCTGGTCTTCATGATATTGTAACATCTATTCTACAGAAAACGGTTGATACAACGGAACTCGATATCCCATTGGTAGTCAGTGACAATGAGAAGCTTGTTCTTATTAGTCTTGGGAATGGGTATGTGGCAATGTATAGATCAAACCTTCCGGTGATAAAAAACGAGTTCAACAGTATATTATGGACCAGTCCGGTTTTGTTTTTCCTTCTATTTCTCTTTGGAGCATGGCATTTCTTCGCTAAGAAGAAGGAAGTCTTTACCTCATGGGGACCCGATGAACCATTTACTTCTGATTCTATTGCGAAGGGAGCTCCATTGGGATCTGGCTCTGGTCCGGGGGACAAGTCCTCTGCTGAATCTTCTAGAAGTAATGAAACCATGGACACAAGAGGAGGCAATGGCTTAAGGGGTCCTCCAAGAAGATACGTCTCTCCACCAAGATATTCTGGTGGAGGAGCAAATTCGTACAGAACTGGTTCTGACACGGATTCTAGACCTGCTCCTGCAGACCCTCGGTTTAGAGCAAATCCGGAACTGAAATATAGAGGTTCAAACGTGGAACCTGCTGGTGTTCCGAAGAGAAGGGATGGCTATATAGTAAATGGTCAGGTAGTTGATGATACCAATTAATTGTGTTCGTTTTCCACTCTGTAACCATGTGTATGGTCCTAAACGTATGATGTATCACGCCTGCCTTTAGGCAGTCATTGTAATTCCGTAACATGTCATAGTGGAAACAAATAGTTAGAGTCGTCTAAACATTTGTTACCGAAGATTGTCAACTGTGATTTTAGTACAGTTTTTCACCGAAAGTGATATGTTTCGAACACAGCCAATTAGCCATGATATATATGTGAAGCCTGTCTACAATTTGTTTCCAGTCTACCATTGTTTTAGGTGAAGAGCAAGGTTCGTGGAAAGTACAGCATATTGATCACTGATGTTGGCCAATGTCAGGCACAACAGCTTTTACTTCTTGTTATCCAAGGTATGATTTGTTTCTGTACTCTTCCAACTAAATCTTGGGATTATTGCTTCTGTACAGAACTTACTTTAGTTCAAGTGAAATTGTTCTAGTATTATTACCATCTTCTATTTTTACAAATGATCTCTGTGGATTGTTTGAACTCTGATTCATTAGAGCGTTCGAAGTTCTCACATTTTCCAGATTTGTTAAAGGACCATTGAATCTAGCATCTGCTTATGGTTTATTCATATAGTCGAGAGTAGAGTCTTACTATGATCTTCATTTGCAACCTGAAATCTTTGTTCCTGAATCATTTCAAGAATGCGGATTTGGACCTCTTAGCGGCATGTTGCAGTGACATTATATCTTCTTCATGTATGCTAACAGTTGGGTTTCTTTTGTGAGGGAACACAAGAGATTTTCCAGCAGCATTATATCTTCATGTATGCTAGTTTATACACCTTTCCAATTGTACATCTTGTTTGTTTTCTTTCATGGGTCTACAACTAGACAAAGTCTTTGAACCTGTAAAGAGTATTGCAGGCGGCTGCTTGTCCCCAATAATTTAAAAAGGAAGCAACTGGGGAAGTTTGTTACTAGTACTCGCAAATTGCAAAATTGCAATTGCTGATGAAAT
>JAYMSL010001257.1:0-18002 GCA_036897195.1 Plantago coronopus
ATAAAGTATTTAAGTGTGTTACTGGACAACTTAAAGTACCTTTTAAGGATTTTCCCTACCCCTTTGTAAAGTTTGATATTTTAGTGCGATTGGATATTTTTGCCGGTTCGAATTTTTTTTGTTGTTGCCGATTTAACAACAAAGTGTAATGTTTGAAAGTGGTGGAGTCCATTTTAACTTTATTGAGATAGTGAACGTAATGAATTTGTATAAGCTTTACCAATTGACAAAAAAATGAAAATAGACAACTATGCTGGTATGTCCAAAATGTTAAAGGTGGACAACTGTTTATGTAGAGGGAATATCATTTTCAAACTTTACCAATTGACTCCTATGTTTATATCTAACAAACAATTTATTTTGACTCACAACCTAATTTGTTCTAACCATAAGCTTGTGATCGGGTCATCAGAGTCGAATCATAAAACTTCGATTAAAAAAATTTATATTCGCAATTGATTAGTGATCGGGTAATTTTATGGCATAGTCGTCGGTTACTCGGTTGTTGTTGTTTTAGAAAAGTAAAGTACGTGGATGGTGAATATAAGATCCAACGAATACTACATTACTACCAGTACCACCTCGAGAAGTGGAGCCCCATTTTTTCCTTGTACCCTTCTTCTTTAACAACATTCTTTATTACATACAGACACAGTACTACTATATATAACAACTGGAACTAGTTTTCGAAATCTCGTCTGAACTCAATTCCAATCACTAATAACTCCCTCTCTCTCTCTCTTGAGTGCTTTTAAAGGAAGAGACTAGAGAGAGAATAATCAAGCGACCATGGTCGATTCCATCAAGCACTTTCAGTCCTTAATCGACCAGCGTAAGTTGCTGTTCTGTTCTTCATCCATTCATCGTATTCTTCTTTGGAACTGCCGCCTTCTTCATCTTGATTCTTGATGATTAATTTACTTTTCCTCATTTGCAGTCGGTGAACCACTCAAGACTAGTTTCCAGGTCTCTCATTTTCTCTGATGATAAGTTTATGTCTTGATTTGCATTTCTTGTGGAAAAGTTTTAGTCTTTGATCGAGCTGAATTGCGTAGATTTGGATTTTTCTCAGAATCCGGAAATGTCAATGTATCTGTTTGGGAAATCAGATTTGCCTAAATTGTCTCGTTTTGTTATAAATGTCAGTCGGTTAGTCAACTCTGACGACTTCAAGAATGATATGCAGTTTAATTCCTATTTTTGTTTCAGCAATTAGTCAGATCAGATGTGATCCCATTCAGTTTTTTAGCTGTGTTCCCCAATTGATTAACTTGGAATTTTATTCGTTTTGATTTTCGAAAGTCCTCTTTAGTTGATCTTTATTCACCTGATTGTGGTCTTTGTACGCCGATCTTGAGTCTTTAAACCTGTTTGTGGAAAGACAAGGAAATGTGAATTGAGATGGATAAATGGGGACTAAAGATTTTGCAGAAGGGGGAAGAGGATTGTATCTCTGTGTTTATTTGGACATTGGAAGAGAAATCGGCTAGATTCTTGATACATGTGTAGTTCTTTGTGAATTATGTATGACCTGGTAATTTGTTATAATTTGCAGAACGTGCATAATGGATATCCGAAAGAGAATTTGCTAAGGTTTCTCAGAGCAAGGGATGGGTGTATACAAAATGCGTACAAAATGGTTTGTTGCGACCGATGAGTCATTATGTAGCGATTGTTCCACTGTTAAGTGCATTTGCTTACGATACTATCATCTTTTCAGCTTACTGACACTTTGAACTGGAGGATACAAAATGAAATCGATAGCATATTGACGGTTAGTTTTTGGGATCATTCCTCGTGTATTTCTGGTACTTTTCAGTTTGCTACTGGAATGTTTGATCTATTGTCTGTTTGGATTTGACGATAGTCATGGAGAACACTAGTGTTTTCCGTCCACCTTCTGAGGTTTTGATTAGGTCTCCCTGTTATCCAATTGCAGAAGCCAATTAACCTGAATGATTATAGAGCAATAAGGGATTCCCAGCTTCTTGGAATGAGTGGATACACGAAGGAGGTAATAGGATTTTGATTTATTGGAAATATGAATATATTTTTTAATGATTTTGATTTCTGTTAAATATTTTTTATGTTTAAGTTATTTGAATTTCTTTACTGAAAGAATGGACTAAGCAAAAACCCCCCACTTGAGCTCCAAGTTAAAAGAAAACTTTTGTCTCTGCAAGCAATACCCTTTTCTGTTTCCATGCCTTGGACCATTGTTTAACAGGAAGGATTTACGCTCTAGTGTATCTATTTCCACTCGTGCTTACTTTCGGGAATTCTTACAGGGGTTGCCTGTCATTGCCGTGGGCGTAGGGCTCAGCACATATGACAAAGCATCGGTAAGATGTGACTCTTTTGCTTCAAGTTTACACATTTGTACTTTACCTATTATTCTACATTCTTCTTTAGTCAGGAATTGTAGATGGTGAAAAGCTATACTTGATAGATGTGAATCGACAACTGATTCATTTTACATACATCATTAAGTATTCTATTCACAAATCTAAAGCTTATTAACATGATCGATCTCTAGGTTCACTACTATGTCCAATCACACATTCAAATGAATGAGTACAGAGATCGTGTGGTATTGGTGAGCTTCTGCTTCTAGTGTATTTTATAATCCAATATACGTATTTTATATCTTTGGCTCTGCAACTTACTCTTTTTTGTTTGTGATGTAGCCTAGTGCTACAAAGAGGTCTGGCCGGTACATTGGAACGTGTATAAAAATTCTGGACATGACCGGTCTTAAGCTTTCTGCAATGAACCAGTTGAAGGTACTTTTTTTGCGTTACACCGCCATTCCATCTCTCATGCTAAACTAGCTAAAAAAAGCCTAGGCCAAGTTGTGTATGTGCAAGTCAATCTCTGTCTAGTTTTTGCCCATGCCTAGGTATCTTTCTGTTTTAGTGACCTCACAGAGTTCCCTAATTTGTGCTGTCTAGTTTGTTTCCAATCATGCTTGAATGTTTCTTTATTCATATACTGTTTTACTTGGGAAATTGATTATTTTCTTTTTTGCTGCAGTTGTTATCTGTGATCTCAACAATTGATGACCTAAACTATCCTGAGAAGACGGAGACTTATTACATAGTCAATGCCCCTTACATATTTTCAGCATGTTGGAAGGTTTGAATCATGCATACATGCTGGACTTACTCATTTGATATTTCTATGCTCTGATTGAACCTTCACAGTTCCACAGGAAATTCCAATTTATCTAAACACATCTTATGTATCATTTACGAAGCTTTTTACCACGTTCCATGCCACATCTAATTTTACACCATTACTCACCCAATTTCTTGTTCATTCCCAAATTTACTTGTGTGAAACTGTGAACTCCAAGAGTGATTTTCCTAATGCGTAGGAGAAAGTGAAACTATCGTTTAAATGAAGATTTGCTCATCCTACTTCATTTACAGGTAGTGAGGCCTCTTTTACAAGAGAGAACAAGGAAGAAAGTTCAGGTTCTTTCAGGGTCTGGAAAAGACGAGTTGTTGAAGGTAAGCTTCGATTCGAATTTGCACTAATTTGCGTAGTAGTTTCTATCCAGAATTCCAGATACAACTTCTTTAATATTACAGTTGCCTTTATCTCAGCATTTTGAGTGACTTTAACTTTGATGTGGGCTAGGTTTAGTTTAAAGAATTTACTGAATAAAGTATACTGCACTGGTATTTTGTAGTAAGAAAAATACATTTGGTTGGACTTTTATTACCAACTTTTATATGCATTATGCAGTATATTTTTTTTAATTGGGCTGTCTATATTTTCTATAAAAATTAACCGAGGCTTGATTTCCAAGTTACATATTACTGAGTCTACATGTTTATGCAGATTATGGATTGCGAATCCCTCCCTCATTTCTGTCGAAGCTCAGGGTCATCTCGTCATGCTAGAAACGGAATGGTGGGTAACTGTTTTTCCTTGGAGCATCCATTCCATCAGCAGCTATACAACTATGTCAAGCAGCAAGCTGCACTAGCACGTCCAGTTGCACCTATCAAGCACGGTTCATTCCATGTAAACTTTCCGGAGCCTGACCCAGCAGATGTAAAGATTGCTCAAACTATAGAAAGTGAGTTCCATAGACTTGGGAACAAAAATGGGCTCTCCCACTCATTAGTCGAACTCAAGATAAACGGGGATTGAAGCTTGCTAGCTTCACCCAAAGAGGGGGCAGAGACTGCATATACTATATATCATAACAAGCTCAGTGAATCAACTGTTCGAGGGCCATATAGAACGCTGGCATCATCTAGATGCAGGTTTTGAGGTTTATCAGCTCTTGAACTGAAGCTCATCATCCAATATTTCGGACGAATTAATGAAGAGTTCCAGTTATTTTGTGGAATGTGAAAAAAAAAAATTGGTGATCGATCGAGGCACCGTTAATCCAACATAATTTTAACTCAAAAGACATGTTTCTGTTGTGAAGTATTTCATGGTTCATCAATATTATCTTCTATCTGTGTTGTAAGTTGTAAGTTGTAAGTAACGCCCTGTACTCTGCCGTTCAATATTACTCATGTTTTATGTAATAATATCGCATCGCCATTTTCTGGACTTTGGCTTTATTTTCGACAAAGATACCAGTAATGAGATAACATAAGAATCCCGGGAGGAAAAGACGAAAATACCACTTTTAGGAGGTTTCTCGCAATATTTTCTCATAAGAGTCCTCGGACACGAATTTGACTAGGATAACATAACAAACAATCTTGCGAACTAGGACTCTTATTTGACCCCGGAAACGAATTTGACTAGGATAACATAACAATCTTGCGAACTAGGACTCTTATTTGACTTAAGATTCATCAAAGATGAGACCAGTAGTACAGTAGGAGATCGAATTATATCATACTATGGTTTTTGAAGGATTGAAGGACTCTAATGATTTTATTCTTAGTTATCCTAATCTTCAACATTATTAACATATATATATATATACAGTTTCTTGAACGAATAATTAGTTTCTATTTCACTCCGGCGGCCGTGATCTGCCGCAGATCAGCAAATATTTACTTAATTTTGGCTGAGGAATCAACCAGAATTTAATCATGTCAGATGGTACGTATACATGCACATTACTCAATTATTAACTTAATAAATTACTCTACATTCATCTTCTTTGCATTGTCTTGTTCTCGTATATGTGTTTTTCCAAATTTTTACATGTTACGAGTGTAACCACTGGCGCTCAAGTTGGATGTAAATATATGAACCAGTAAAGATCGATCTAGTTTTGATTTTTTTTCTTCCGAGTATTTGGAAATTTAGCAACTGATTCAACACAGTAACAGATTGTAAATTGGTCAGATTCAATTCCCAGATTATGCATGCTGTCTCCAAGCTGCAGTTATATTTGCTAGTAAACCTTAAGTTCCGTTGAACGCCGGTTCAAGTTTGCTGGGTTAAAATTTATATTAATTCAGTTCACTTTAATTTCAGTCGAATTGCACATAGCTATAATTTTACTTCTGTACGGCTATACCTATCTGATGGAGATTACTTATCTGTGATGCTAGGTTTGATCATTGATTATTTTTTATTTTCTTATAATATCAGAAGAGGAGAATCCGATCGAGCAGGTCCGGCTTACGGTGCCAACCACAGACGATCCGAGTGAGCCGTGCCTGACGTTCAGGACATGGGTCCTGGGGCTAGCTTCATGTGTTTTATTGGGCTTCGTAAACGAGTTCTTCGACTTACGAGATAACGGACTTTATGTTTCAACAGTTACTGCACAAATAATTAGTCTTCCCCTTGGGAGATTGATGGCATCTGTTCTTCCGACCAGGACATTCCAGGTGCCTCTGGTAAACTGGACATTTTCGTTCAATCCAGGCCCTTTTACTCTCAAGGAGCATGTCTTGATCACGATCTTCGCCAGCAGTGGTGCTGGTGGTGTTTATGCTTGCTATATCATAACCATCCTCAAGGCCTTCTACAAGCGTCCGATCAGCCCTTTAGCTGCGTTTTTGTTATGTCAGACTACTCAGGTACCAAAATATACTATACCAAGTCTCAATCAGTTCTGTTTTTTCATAACAAATAAGTTAAGTACATCATATTGGTATTTTTCTTCAGTTGCTAGGGTACGGTTGGGCAGGACTATTTCGCAAATTCCTTGTGGAATCACCGTATATGTGGTGGCCTGATAGCATGATCACAGTTTCTGTATTCAGGTATAACGAATTCTATATGAAATTTCTTTACAGAAGTATACATATGTGTATATATGTGAATTGATGATGAAAATGTTATGTGTTTTTAGGACGTTGCATGAACCTGAAAAGAGACCTCGGGGAGGGTATACAAGGTTTCAGTTCTTTATGATGGTGTTCATCGCGAGCTTTGCGTACTACCTGGTCCCTGGGTACTTATTCAGGGGAATATCTGCGATTTCCATAGTTTGTCTAATATGGAAAAAGTCGGTACTAGCACAACAGATTGGTTCAGGTCTACGCGGCTTGGGAATTGGCTCGTTTGGTTTGGACTGGAATACGGCAACATACATTGGTGACCCCATCGCTACCCCACCGGCAACCATTTTCAATACCATTATCGGCTTTGTTCTCATGATGTACGTGATCACACCATTCACTTATTACTTCAATGTCTGGGATGCCAAGAGATTTCCAATATTTTCTAGTCGTGTATTTGACTACATGGGCAAGCAGTATGATATCGAACGTGTTCTGGATAAGAAAACTTTCTCCATGGATTTACCTGCATATGAGGGATATAGCAAATTGTACCTCAGCAGTATCTTCGCCTTAACTTATGGCCTTGGTTTTGCTTGCCTAGCCGCGACAGTCGTACATGTCATGATCTACCACGGAAGGTAAGTTCTCGTCTATCCTCTGTACGCATTTGATTCTTGCTCTCTTTCTTATAACATTGTATCAGCCAGTTATTGACTGACTTTCATACGTACTCAGATCCATCTGGGAAAATCTGACAAAAAGCCGCAGCCCCAAGGATAAGGTCGATGTCCATGCAAGATTAATGCAGGCGTACAAGCCGGTACCTAATTGGTGGTTCCATACCATTCTGGTGGTTGTGTTTGGTCTTTCATTGTGGAATATTGAAGGATTCAACCATCAGCTCCAACTGCCATGGTGGGGACTTATACTGGCCTGTCTCGTGGCTTTTGCTTTCACTTTACCCATCGGGATCATACAAGCCACAACGAACGTGGTACGTATATATATATACATACCTACATTAATCATACTGTTAGCACTTAGCAGCAACACCTAGCAGGAGATCTGATTCTAATACTCCTAGTGTATGTTTGCAGGGAGTGGGGATAAACGTTATCACAGAGATGGTTATCGGTTATATATACCCAGGAAGACCTCTTGCAAACGTAACTTTCAAGACGTATGGATACATTAGCATGTCACAAGCTATTTTTTTTCTCAGAGATTTCAAATTGGGGCACTACATGAAAATCCCTCCCAGATCCATGTTCATTGCGCAGGTATATGCATATGTATATCTAATCTCTTTCGATTACTTGGTTTATATACTGTATGTACTAATGTACATAATTGATCCGGATTGATACAAACTATGATGTATGTTTATATGCAGTTAGCTGGAACCTTAGTTGCATCAAGTGTGGTCTTCGGAACAAACTGGTGGCTTCTCACTTCGATCCCTAACATATGCGATCAGGATATGCTACCACCCGGGAGCCCTTGGGTTTGCGCCAGTGGTAATACGTTCTACAGCGCGTCCATCATCTGGGGAGTTATAGGCCCACTGCGTCAGTTCACAAGCCAAGGTGTTTATGGGAGCCTTAACTACTTCTTCCTGGCTGGTGCATTGCTTCCAATTCCGTTTTACTATCTCAGTAAAAAGTACCCTCAGACGAAATGGCTCCAGTTGATCAACATTCCAGTTATCCTGTCTGCAACATCATCTATACCGCCGGCTAGGTCAGTGAACATGATAACGTTTCTTGCTATCGGGATATTCTTCAACTTCTACATATACAAGGTGAACAAGAGGTGGTGGGCCAGGCACGCTTACGTCATGTCAGCTGCACTTAACGCAGGAGTTGCATTCATGGGAATTGCTCTTTATTTTGGTCTCCAGATGAACAACGTCAACGCGCCCAATTGGTGGGGAATGGACTTCGACGATCATTGCACTTTGGCAGCGTGCCCTACAGCCCCGGGGATGGTGCATGAAGGGTGTCCTGTTGTTCAGTGACAATTAGTACATTAATTGTTTCCTTCCTGGAAGTAGTATAAAAATTTCTTAAGTCCATTATCAGTTGTGAAACAGAGTTTTATAATAGTATTCAGTCTGTATATTTTTTGTTATTGTCTGGGAGATCATCTCGTTTCTGTTTTAGTTCATTTACTGATTATGTGCAGGCTACTTGTGGTTGTGGTATGTAGAATGTAGTTCACCATGACTAGCAGGCAACCACAGAAGGCGATTATTCGAAACAGAATGCGTATACAGTATATCTTGAGCAAACATGTAGATGGTTAACACGTAGAAACACGAATACGGAGATATTTGCAATGATGTTCTTGGGCAAAAAGTAATGGAAACCTGCATTGATACTGGAACAATGCAGCACTTGAACCTGATCAATGTATACATAGAGAAGATATATATTCTGGTGTTAGTTCTGGTTCTGTTTCTGTTCCATCATCAAATTAAGGCACTTCTGCTAACTAAACAACATCAAAGAGAAACCTAACAATCTGTAAAATCAATTCTCCTCTATGAACGTAGATCTAGAAGCTAGCCAGCCTAATCCAATTCGACTGTCGCCGTCTAATCCTTCTCTATTGTCAGATGAGGCAGAAGACCTAATTTTACCCTAATTTGGTCTTCAATTTGGGATTTTTTTTGGACAGATCCCAGCTTCTCCGTCAATTGGACCAACCAATCAAATACATTCATTAGCTCCGGGCGCACTGATTCTTGATTTTTTTATGGGTTCATCGTAGTTATGCATGATTTTAGCTATATACATCACAATGTTATGTAATTGTTCACTTTGGGAAAAAGCAACACAGATTTTATTTTGGAATAATCTAAAAGGTCTTTTATGAAAATGAAAATGTGTAAAATTACTTATTGTACATTTTTCAATCCCCTTCCCCTCTTATCAAATTCGTGTTAGTTCGGCTAAAATTGACTATTCTATCAAGTCAGACTAACAAAGTACAAAAATTGAACGCGGACAAAAAAAGTTACCAACAATCAGATGTTGGACATGTTAGGGTACATTTTTCGAATTTGTCGAATTTTGGACAAGATCGGGTACTCTTTCCGGATTTTTCCATCTTTTACTATGTAAGACTGAGTTCCTTCTTGTACCATTTACTTAACTAGCTCTTTAACTAATGTAATATGCGTTATATACTTATATTACCAATTTGTTCACAATAGACCCTAAAAAGAAAATGTGACCGGAAGAGTTGGCTCAATTAATTAAATAGATGTGAATTTTACTCTTGGTCACATGTTCGAATTCCACGAGAATATAATTATTTGTGATTACAGGGCCAGAGTCTGTCGCACTGCGCGGTTAACTTGGTTCATGTAGTTTACAGGTTATTGCATGAGTTAATTGAATTTATCCAGTGCACACCCAAAAGATAACGGCTTCGGGTTCGGGTTGTGGCACGGTGGATGTGATTTTCATAAAATAAGTGTTTTCATATTACTTTTGATACTAAAAATATGACGAAAAAACTCGACTGTAAGGGGACTAGTCAAACAAACTCCCGCACACTTTGCCGCAGCAGTTGGACAAACATACCGCTTACAACACATCTTGTCTAAATATAGTAACAGGGAATATACATCTCACTTTGCAGCCATTGAACATACTATGACAATGAGACTACACATTTCACAGTCTTTCCGGGTCAACTTCCAGTTTTGCACCAATGGCCAAGAGCTATTGGTGACTGAAAAATCGACAAGCTCCCCATAGTATATAATGGCATGATGACCTCTACCAATATTACTCCCTCATCTAAGGACTTGAAAACTTTGTTTCAGAAAAATAACTAAAAACATGGGTGTCCTAGAAGTCGATACGATCACTCCAGGCGGGGAAAAGCCGGAGAAGCTTCACTCCAATGTCGAAATAAGCGGTGGTACTTAACATTTCACATTTCTTCCTGCTTCGTGTTTTAAGTTTGAAAAAATCGTGCATGTAGAGATTTTGAGTTTTGATAGTTACCTAATGGTCAGTCATTTCATGATATGAAGAAACTAACCAGAACAATTTTTTGGCCTTCCAGATGAAGAAGATGAAGATTACTGCCCGATCGAACAGGTCAGGCTGACGGTGCCACCTACAGATGATCCAACCATGAGATGCCTGACCTTCAGGACGTGGTCTATCGGTCTGATTTCATGCGTTATGCTGGCCTTTGTCAACCAATTCTTTGGCTTCCGGCAAAACAACCTCAGTATTTCACCAGTTACAGTACAAATCATCAGTCTTCCCCTTGGAAAGTTGATGGCATCCGTTCTTCCCACAAGGGTATTCCACGTGCCATTTGTAGATTGGTCCTTCTCCTTAAATCCAGGTCCTTTCAATCTCAAGGAGCACGTCCTAATCACCATATTCGCCAATTGCGGTTCTTCTGGTGTTTATGCAGTCGGTATCATAACTATTGTCAAGGCCTTCTACCACAGACCAATTCACCCGCTCGCTGCCTGGTTTTTAGCTCAAACTACACAGGTGCGAAAACAGAAGCAAATTCATCACACAATGTTGACAAAAGCGCATTCTAATATAATGCAAGTGACCTATTGAATATTCTTTCAGATGATGGGATATGGCTGGGCAGGTTTATTTAGGAAAATCCTAGTGGACTCCCCATATATGTGGTGGCCTGAGAACATGATTGCAGTGTCTCTATTCAGGTAAAACCTCTGATCAGTTGTCTATATAGTATTATTGTGCGTGAGCGGAGGTGCAAAATACATGTATACAGAAAGTCAGAAATGCATGGAAGAAATTCCTCCTCCGGATGTTAATGTGGCTTCATATTCTATACGTCAACACGGAAAAGTATGTAAGAATACATTTAGGAAAATTAAATTTGTGTACCTTTCATTGTAGGGCACTCCATGAGCATGAAAAGAGGCCTAGGGGAGGGCTGTCCAGGTTGCAATTCTTTCTGGTGGTGTTTGTTGGAAGCTTTTCATACTTCTTGATCCCAGCATACTTCTTCCCTACAATATCCTCCATTTCTATTGCTTGTTTGATATGGACAAATTCCGTAACTATCCAGCAAATCGGTTCTGGTATGCACGGGATGGGCATCGGATCGTTTGGCTTGGACTGGTCGGCTATAGTTGGCTACATTGGCAACCCAATTTCTGCTCCAGGATTCACCATTGTCAACAGCCTTGTTGGCTTTTTCTTGGTCATGTATGTAATGACACCATTAACATACTTTCTCAATGTCTATGACGCGAAGAAATTTCCAATCTTTTCTTCCAAAACATTTGATCACACCGGCCAAAGATATAACATATCGCGTGTTCTCAATGAAGAGACTTTCAATCTTGATCTTGCTGGGTATCACAGTTATAGCAAACTGTACCTCAGTGTTTTTTTTGCCTTCACTTATGGCCTTGGCTTCGCTACCCTAGCAGCTACAGTCACACACGTCGGGCTTTTCCATGGGAAGTAAGTAATCGCTCACCATGCATGCTACACAATTTCGGAAGAGAAATTCTTGCATGCCCCATAAGCACTGTCCAAGTGTGCATGGATATGTTGTACGGGATACAATGCATTTATGTACTGCTATGATGCAATGCCACATGGGACATACAAGATTTTCTCATTTTCCAAAGATTTCCAAAGATTTCAACTAATGGTAAGATAATGAATACTCAGGACAATCTGGTCAATGTGGACTAAAGCCAAGAGCACATTGGACAAGAAAGTCGATGTACACACGAGATTAATGAAGCAGAACTACGAACAAGTACCTAACTGGTGGTTCCATGCAATATTGATTGTAGTATTTGGTCTTTCCCTTTTCACTGTTGAAGGCTTCGGCGGACAGCTCCAACTCCCATGGTGGGGACTTATAATGGCCTGCTGCATGGCTCTGTTCTTCACTCTACCAATTGGAATCATCCAAGCCACCACAAACATGGTAATTATCAGAACAAATCCCAGTAATACTCAAACAGTGAATTCCTAGACCCTTTAGCAGCAGGTATTTGTCTATTTGACACCATCTTTTACACTAATGTCTGTACAGCAAGTAGGGCTGAACATCATCACGGAGATGGTTATTGGTTACATTTATCCGGGAAGACCGCTAGCCAATGTAACCTTTAAGACATACGGCTACATCAGCATGGCACAAGCACTTGGTTTCCTCAGTGACTTCAAATTGGGTCACTACATGAAAATTCCTCCAAAATCCATGTTCATCGTCCAGGTAACCGATGTTACAATTGATTCTAACAGGCTTAAAATAATGCAGCTACAAGTAATCCACTTGGCCAGCTTGACTCACTTCTCTCATTTGATATAAACTATATGCAGTTAACAGGGACGGTAGTTGCATCAAGTGTATACTATGCAACAGCTTGGTGGCTTCTAACAACAATTGACCACATATGTGATTCTGATTTACTACCCGAGGGTAGTCCTTGGACTTGCCCTGGTGATGAAGTGTTCTATAATGCTTCCATCATCTGGGGAGTCATCGGTCCACTTCGAATGTTTACCAGCCAGGGTGTTTATGGAAACATCAACTGGTGGTTCCTTGCTGGTGGTATTGCACCCATACCAGCTTATCTGCTTGCAAAGAAGTACCCTGAAAAGGAATGGATTCAGTTGATCAACGTTCCACTAATCTTGGGCGCTACAATGAACATGCCACCAGCCAGGGCAGTGAACTTCATAATGTGGGGAGCTGTGGGGCTATTCTTCAACATTTATATCTACAGAGTGCAGAAAAAATGGTGGGCTAGGCATGCATATGTTATGGCTGCAGCTCTTAACGTCGGAGTCGCATTCATGGGAGTACTGCTTTACTTCACACTGCAGGGGAATGATATTTCAGGTCCAGAATGGTGGGGTATGGAAGCTGATGACCATTGTCCATTGGCCACTTGCCCAACAGCACCAGGAGTGGTGGCTGAAGGATGCCCTGTTTTCTGATTGCGAGTACCAACTGTGATCATAATTTCTTACATGCTGCAAGTCTAGTCTAGTCTTCTAGTGTTACAAATATTATAACTTGCTTTTTTCTTCTTCCAGTGATTTTAAGTTACCTGATTAGCTGGTAGGTAGGAAGACTAGTCACTTGACCTAGCTTCATAAACTTTTCATTAAGGAACAAATGATTTCACATCGAAAAGATACTGCTCAATAATTTACTACAGGACACACAGAATGTTTACAGCTATAATTGAGTATACTAACCAGGCAAAATAAGGACCCCCGACACAGATGAACGAAAAAAATGTACTTATTGCATAAAACAAGAGAACTACACAAGTACTCTAAGAAAAAGCTCAATGACAGCCAAACTGGAATGAAAGAAGTAGATTTATCACCAAACAAAACTACTAAAGCAAGTAAACAGATAACAAGATCGGCAGGTTACAATTTCAAAACACACACACTGCATTTAAATTTTAAAAGAAACTTTATGCTAGCAATTTCTACGATTGAATATGAATCATTGCAGTGGAGATATGAGGCAATATGTTTAGATCAGCACTGAGACTTAGATTATTATTGCATTAGCAATATAATGTCAACTGGATGGATAAGGTTAAGACGGGTTCAAACGTCAAATCTCTCATTAAATCTTGCTCAAGACAAAATTTTAAGATTATAGTGTCAGGAAGAAATCGCATCATCAGTTATCATATTGACAGTAAAGGGAAGAAAGAACAAGACAAAGTCAATTTTCATATCATTCAGATTCAGATCAACAAAACTAGATAAATTCAGGAAGAACAACCTAAACAGCACCATGTTATGAACCAAGGTGTAAGACATTAAAAAGACGAGAGAAGAGTAATTTGGCAGCAATCTCATACTAAAATTATAAGAGTTGATATGAAAACACGGGAACTTTCCAGAAGTAATGAGCCTCAAATAGTTAAGTGCCACTAAGTCTGAACTCAATATCCTCCCGTGTTCAAAACTTCAGTTTTAGCAACTGTGTAAATACTGCGAATCGAGTACCATGCATCAAATCATGTTACACAAAATGCTTGAAACCTTCAAAGCTTTACTTGAAAAGTTCTGAGTTCAGCCAGTCCCTGCAAAGGCATTTGGACATCAGCCCTGGCATCCAATATTATGAATACAAACATCTATGCAGGACGATTATGTACCATTAGGCTGAAATTGATCAAATTCATAGACAGGTCAATTTTGTTAAACTTGTTAATAAAGAAAACCATAACCATAATGGTTTGATTGGTTTTGATTTGTGAAAAGTAAAACACAATATACTAGAGATTAAAGGAGGTAAAAGAATGGACATCAGGTCCCAGAACATGTTTTAATGGAGTAAAAAATCATTATGCAAAAAAGAATATACTAGGTGTTTAAAATCCGAGAGCTGTGTGGATTTTGTGAATACAACAGTGATCAAATTTTGGGAACATAATTGACTCAATCAATTGGGTTCAATGATCATGAATTGAAGAGATTGGTATTGGTAGGTAATCTTACTTGCTGATGTCATCCAGGTGGTCATCAAAATCTACGATGTCCTTCCATTTCTCCGAAGAGATGTAATCTAAAAGCACAATATTTGCTGAAGGCTCCTTGACAGCAAGCTGGCTGCTTCCATCTGATCCAGCTAGCTTCCAGCTCGTAGATGCATTCTTCGTGAAAAGCTGAGCAACAGAGTAGGGAATAATAAACAAAGCGCAATTGAAAGAGCCAATTAGGTAGTTCTATCTCCCTTTCCAGAGAAAGAGACAGGATTAGACGGTCAACATTTTCCATGTACATGTGGGATCTTACATTGAAGATACATCATACCAAAATTCATGCTTAAATTAAGTACCGCAACACATGGAAAGATAACAAAGGACGAAAGGAGAGAAAGAAAAAGGAGAAAGACATTTTGGAGGTAGAGTAATGTTTTTGTTGGGGTGGGTACGGCATATTATTTGGTATAAACTACATAATAAGACAATTATAGAAGGATATTCACTATTTAATGAAGTATATATATAACAAAAAGATATGTTTGGAGTAGCAAAACGGTAGAGATCACGAAAATTTTCATCATACGATCACTTGATTCAAATTTTTATATGTTTCCATTTTGCTATCTACGTACATCATATGTTGTCCCTGAAAATTGATACTCTCTCTCTGTTTTACTAATAGCTCAACATTTTGAGTTTTTTGGGTCAACCCTTTCCAATTTCAACCACGAATGACACAATTAAATATTAAACAAAACTATATTATAATCTATTACTTATTAAATTTTCATTCATGTGTTGGTTAAATCATTTACCATTATAGTTAATAGTACTTTTGCTCAAAATGGAATATAGATGACTGGAAAAAGTCAAGTGTCAAAGTGTTAAGCATTTAGTGAAAAGAAGGGAATAATTCATAGAGGGTCCATCATTTCTTGACACGCTATTCTTTTTCTGTAGCATATATTCATTTTCTTTTTTCTAAAAAATCGTATTCATTGTCCAATCATTCACCCAGACAAAAGGAATACACACCAAAATGATGAGCATAGTTGATGTGAAATACAAAATGGACCGTCTCTGAAGCATTACCAAGAACTAAACTATAATGCAGTATTGAAGAGTTTGTAGATATCCTATAAATCACAATGTCCTGGTCCTGGTGTTCTGCATGAGTTTCAAGAAATACTATAATCGCTATCTTGGATACGATCAAAGTCTAGAAAATGAAATATCATGGGACCAAAAAAAGGACCAGCCTCGTAAAACCTCAGGTGTGTTGTTACTAAGGATATATCACATGCTCGTGAATTATGACAATAAAATTAGATACAGCCAGCATCAGGAGAAAGATAGCCTAGGAGGCAGGAGCTTCCACGATAGGTTCAGATACCCAAAGGCAACTAATCCCCACAGTTAGGACACGTTAAAGCCACGTGTCAGGTGATACTTTGGAAATGAAGGTCAAGGTCTATATTATCATGGGAACGGTGCTAAATAGACAGATGTTTCGGCCATAGGCATAACGAAGATGTGAAAACAAGATAGGTGTTGTCTATGCCAGTGGAAGCTTGCTATGTAACATACACATTATCCATAGAATACTATACATCAATTTTCCTCCTCAGACACATATCCAACAAGATGCTCAGAGAAATCACTACAATTCTCAAAGTATATGACATGTTGATAAAGAATACAAAGTTGCTTAAATCTAAAATCATCTTGGGTAAGATAACCATAATTTAGAGAAAAGAGAAACAATTGGCAAGTTAAGGCATTATCTCATAGCAGAAGCAGCTCAAACTGGAATTAGTTCCAGCGTAAGACATATAATGCTACAAGTGTCAAGTGACACGATACAAAAGATAGTAACCTTTACTTGAGATCCAACAATTACCAAAGCAAGAAAACATTAACTGCACTTTACAAAAGTCAAGGCAAAGTACCTGCACGACGGGAGATCGGTCTTTCCCCTTAGGTAAAGCCTCAAGCTTGTTATTATCCAACTGCAAATTAAAACGATCAAACTTGAACCACCTACTTCACAAACTAACACTTGATCCAGTAACTAATTACTGACAGGAATCAACGAAAACATACCAGAAGTACAGCTGCCTGGGGAAAATACCGTGTAATATGATCACCAATATTCTTAGCCACACCCCCTAGGTCGGAATCACCGTACCTTTCATTAGCATGAAAGTATCCAACGATATTCAATCCCTTCTCACCATAATACTCTTCTATCTGTCAAATCACCAATTCAAAAAATACTTCAATTTTAACTCAATAGCTAAATAACAAAGACAGTAGCCTAAAATGGATTAATTGAGTGAGCTACAGACCATGATTAGGGCGATCTCAAGCGGAGGAAGCAGGCCGATCTGAGAATGAAAGAGAGGGACAGAATCGACAATTTCGACGGCATCGGAGTCTCCGGCGGAGCGGCCGATGAGGACGGCATTGACGGAGGTAGTCCGGTGCTTGAGGGCGTGGAGGACGAGCTTTATGTATGCATTCTGGTGGATCTCGTACCGCAATTCGCCACCCATAGCTCTGAAGGAGTTAGAATCTGGTTGGATTTGATGAATTTAGGTTGGATTCAGTGAAGATGAAGAAGAAGGGGAAGAAAGGCAGCTTTCGTTTTTCCAGAGTTGTACAGTGGCTGAACTGTAAACTCAGAAGCACGACTTTGCAAGGCAGGCACGATTAGTCTAATTCAGTCAAACTTGTAATGCTCTGTTCAGTGTTCACAATTCAGTGAATTTGATGCCCGTTTTAAGTTCGGTTAAGTTGAGTTCGCTCGATTTGAATAAGTTCAGTCCGTACAGGTTTAAATTTATACTTAAAACAAGTTAAGGTCCGTTTCATTCAGTTTAGATTAATTAAGTTCAGTTCCGTTTAGAAATTTTCGGACGAAATAAAAAGAGTCTAAGTCCCATGTTTTGTTCAAATGATAGTTTGGGTATGTTATTTTTACCATAAATTGAATTACCGTCTAGTTGTAGAGGTGAGTAATTGCAAATAAAATATATGGAGTTCGAGTCATATCGTACACTAGGGGTGTACGCGGGTGGGTACGAGTGGGTATTTGTCAAAATATTAACCCACCCGTCTACGGCGGGTTGACTAATTCAATACCCGCGGCGGGTGTGTTTTTTGTCTACCCGCGGCGGGTGGGTTGACATTACACGCGGGTGGGTGGCGGGTGGGTTAAATAGATTACATATCCTAAAAACTATCAAAATAATTATGAAAAAAAGTCTTAAATTCATATAAAA
>JAYMSL010001258.1:0-18001 GCA_036897195.1 Plantago coronopus
TAGATAAATATTAAATAGTACTCTAAAATAAGTGATCGTAAAAATATTAGAAAGTTGGTGTCCTAACTCCAAAATGTGTTTACTTTTTAGATAGCTAGTAAGATATACTAATGTGAGAGATATAAGAGAGAAGATATAATGGAATGTCAAAAGTAGTTCGATGGTTAAAGTTAGGAAAATGGTGTCCCAACTCCTTTCAATGTGTTTGCTTTTAATAGTAATGTGAGGGATTAGAAAAAATCAAAATTAATTAGATGGTCAAAATTAGGAAAATGGTGTCCCAACTACTTTCAATGTGTTTGCTTTTAATAGTAAGAGATTTTGCAAATTTAATAATTAATTTTGTAATTATTTCGTCACATCCGAAGCTTTCCAAGTTGAATTTACAGTCAAATGATATAGTTATTGTAAGCTTTTACTAATCGTTTGATTCATTTTGAAGTTCGAAAGTGTTAAACAAAAAATTAAACGAGAAAGTTAGATTGATACATAAGAGTACAAGACCATTAACTACAGTAACTCTTGTTTATATGGGTTATCGTTGTTCACCGCGACTAAAGTCTACCACTGTAATTAGGATATGACCGAATTTTTATTTTTTTCAATTCAAATTTGTTATGATAGTTTTGGTGTTATGATATTCAAATAAAATATTTAAAATTAAAAAAGAACACACTTAGTATTTTGTAAACAACTTTATTCAAGTGTGGTATAGTGCCACTTTGAAATTTGAAATTCAATACACCTCTTCATGCTTCGAATGTATTTGATCTTGTTCTTCTCGATACCTACTTCCACGACAACCTCGTCAACAACTTTCTTGCCCTTGCCTCTTCCACTCCTTTCCCCTGCCTCAACCATATCTACTCGTTCACCCAATTATGCCTTCTATTTCCATATCCTTGAGTTGAGTCTTCAAGAGATCCTAACATGATTGTTGGGAGAAGTTCATAGAGGGTGGAGAATGAGTGCGAGAGTGAGACCAATTACCTCTCGAACCTTGAGTAAATGGGGGGTAGATACTCTCCCAACCTATCGAGCCGGTGTGTCCCTAGGTTGTAACCAATGCGCAAGCTCAAGGTTGATGTGGTCCATTTTGGTTGGAGTAGTTGTTATCTTTTACTCAAATGTAGACATATACTTGCAAACTAAGGCTATGTTTGATTTGGCATACAAATTATGAACTTAACTTAATAGAATCGTTTAATAAAGACGAGATGAACTTAATGAATATGAAATTAAATTACATGAACTTAATATATAATTACAAGTATGCTAGTAAGAATAAATTTGATAAACTTTAACTAACTGTAAGTTAACGAAACAATATTTAAAGTGAAAAGAACATAGACATAATACATTAACTCTTTTTTTATTTATATATATAGAGCGGTGGTTTTGAGATAATTTTGTTAACCATAAGGAAAAACAGGTCATTTAAGATTCAGTTACTAATACAATTATACAAATTGATACAAAACTGATACAAAAGTAGAAAACTGAAACAAACTCATAAGTCAAAGCGTTTATAGCCGAGTGACAATCTGAGCCATCCATAATCCAATAGATCCCTGGTCATATCCCCGCAATGGGTGATTATATATCCGAAATGGATGATTATTTTATATGTATTGAGGCTTGGATAATATTTGGTTATAATTATTAGATAGAAATATATTGAACGATTATAATTGTAATACTTGTATATCTAAAAAAAATAAAAAATTGATAACAATGATGACTCGCGACCGCGAGTTTAAAATATCGGTATTTTGACCCATGAATTCTGGTGATTATTTTGTATGTATTTTTTTTTATAAACGACAATTTTTTTGTTTTTATTAATTAAAAGAAGAGCATAAGAAATGCTTGAGAAACAATTATAACAATGACAGAGACAGTACCAGACCTAGTTTATCAACCACAATTTAAAAGTCGAGTTCATCTAAACCAACGCTCGATACTTGAGACCCAACAACCCCTAAACCTTAACCATTATTTTCTATGATCGACGCTTGGAGAATATTTGGTTAATTATCAGATAAAAATATATTGAACAATTATAATTCTAATACTTGTATATCTAGAAATAAATAAATATGATAACAATGATGACTCGCGACTGCGAGTTTAAAATATCGGTATTTTGACCCATGACTTAAATACTTGATTTTATTTGTTGCGACATGCATGGATAGTGTGTTATTCAGTCTGTCAATCCGGGCATCTATCTATTTCTATCTTCTATCTATTACTATATCCTAAAAAAACCCACCCAGGTAGTTGTTACTACCAAAAAACGGTTTCCTAAATTTTAGGGGAAAAAAAAACTACCCAACTAAAGAAAACCCACATTCTAATCGGCTAGATCTTCAATCCTAAAAAACCCACCCAGATAGTTGTTACTACCAAAAAACGGTTTCCTAAATTTTAGGGAAAAAAAAAACTACCCAACTAAAGAAAACCCACATTCTAATCGGCTAGATCTTCAATCCTATTTATAGTAGTGTTGATTATGGAATCTGGAGAAAATTTGAAAAGTTGAAAATCCAATTTATTTTTTATTTTTTGTTCCAAAAGTGTAATTTCCTTCACTACCATTATTTAAAAAATATATACATATATATAACACAGCATTCAGTCTACACAATTATCATTTATGGCTTAACTTAAATTAGACAATATTTTATATTGATTTTAAACGAAGCAAAATGATTTAAAGTTACACGCGGGAACCGCGTGTCACATATACTAGTATTATTGAAAAGACAACTCAACCTTCACTATAATTTTGTTCATACTATGATAATTTCTAAAATGAAAAATCAATAATCGTTAACGAGCCTAACATCGCTAGCTAGGTTAAGAGATAATTGAGCATGCCATGACGTTGTTAGGATCTCATATAGGCCTTTATGTCCCTGACCTGTAAACGGACGCTTCTAAAATGTCTTTTAGGCCATGACCAATATCGATTAACCACAACGCCAGTTACTGGATTTACTCCTCCACGAAAAGTCAGAAATTCAACATATTTTGACCAATTCAAGATATCTTCTTTTTATTACTATTCAAACAGAAACTCCCATAATATAGTGGGGCAACCAGTTAATTTTATTTTGACCAAGTTATTAATTTTAATCACTACAAAAAGTGTTAGGGGGTTGGTTGTGAAAATTCCGATTTTTATTCTTCTTTCTCCTTCATTTCTATATATAATTCTTACACTATGAATCTTACACTTTAATTTCTATTTCAAACAAAGAATCTTACACTATGAAATCGTAGAGGAGTATCACATGCACCACGTATAGTATAATAATTATTGAGTATCACGTGCACATACAGTATAATAATAATGTTAAGAGCTAATCTCGTGCTTTTTACTATCCATAGAAAAAACTAATTCAAAGACCGAAACTCGTGGTTATAAATCTCGTATTTTAGACTATACATAGAAAAAACTAATTTAAAGACCGAGACTCGTGATCATGAATCTCGTGTTTTAGACTATACATAGAAAAAACTAATTTAAAGATCGAGACTCGTGGTTATAAATCTCGTGTTTTAGACTATACATAGAAGAAAACTAATTCAAAGACCGAGACTCGTGGTAAAGACCGGGTTACATCTGTAAAATGATTTGTCGCAAAAATGACACAGCGAGCCAGCCACACAGAGAGATGACAGATATGCAGTGTCAAGTGTCAACATGGATCAGGCGAGTCACTCGTCCTCACCACATATATAGCGGAAAAAGCTTAATTATAGTTTCTGGTACCATCTCAGAAAAATACCAAATCAAACCCGATCCCAATCAACCCAGTCGTTATTGGAGTTGATAATACTCCAGAAAACCCCCTCGAGATTGATGAGCTTTGTTCCTTAAACTAGCGTTTCCAGTATCGAATCTACTTCCTCGACTTCAACGATTTTGGGTTGTGACGAAATTTATCAAAAATAGGAGGGTGTTTGTCATCGGGCGGCCAACCGGCGGCTAAGCGAGCCCCGCCGGCGCCGCAGAACGTTGCACGGAGGGTTCAGCCGCCGCCGGAGGCCACCGCTGAAGGAGGAGGAGCTGTTGATAACGTGCCAATGAAGGCTTTGTTCAAGTCGAAGCCGAAAACTCCGGCCGATTTGGTGAGGTACACGCGGGATCTGCTCATTTTTGTGGATCGGGGTGTGCCTGATACCAAGCGGGATGATAAGGTGAGGGATGATCTTCATTATTTTGTGGTTTTTAGCTGGATTTGTTATGGGGAATTGGGGATTGACTTGGATCTGAGGTGCTGCATTTTGGCTTTCTCTTTAATACACGCTACATTAGTAGTGGTTTGGTCTGTTTAGGGATTGAATGCATAGTTTGAGAGGTATTTGTTTCATTTAAGGCCTCTGGTCATATTTGGTTTGTTTTGGGATGTGGAATTGACCTTTTTGAGCTTGCTTTGTGTTGTTGGATTGAAATGGGAATGTGTGAGTTCAGGAGATTTTGGTTTTTCTGCAATTGATAATTGAGCTTTGGTTTTGTGTTTAGATCACGGAGTTGAGCAAACTCATGAGGGACATGAAACAAGTTCTCTACGGGAATAGCGAATCTGAGCCTGTTTCTGAATCTTGTGCTCAGTTGACGCAGGAGTTCTTTAGGGAGAACACGCTTCGACTTCTAATCACTTGTCTTCCAAAGTTGAATTTAGAGGTAACTGGTTGGCTCTTCAGTTGTTTTCTGATTGTTTGAGTGTGTTATCATACATACGAGTATCAGTAAATTGCTCCGAAATGGTTTCAAGTTATGGTCTGTAACAGCTTGTTTTATTATGGTCGTAGAAAGGATAATCTGTCGAGTGTTGAACTATAAAATCAACTTTTTGCAGACACGCAAAGATGCCACACAGGTTGTTGCAAATCTGCAGAGGCAGCAGGTTCAATCAAAGTTAATTGCTTGTGATTACTTGGAAAAAAACATAGATCTCATGGACATCTTGGTTTCAGGGTAAGATGGCATTGCGTTACTGCATAATCTATTGTCTATTGGTTTCTGGAACTTGTGTTAACCAGCAATCTGATTGATCAAAGGAAATGTTGCCTTCCCCAATCCCATTTCAACAAGCACTTCTCCCTCAAATGGAATTTAGTTAATCTTGACATCTGGGGTTAAATTGAGGGCGATATGCTTAGATATGAAAAACTTGTCATATGTAAACACACGCAATTTTGATTTTATTTCCTAGTGAGTGTTAATTCTTGTTTATGTATTCCTCCCATAAACTTTGTTATTCAAAATAGAGAGATAATCATATCAATACAGCAACCAGGAGAAAGAGATGTTGAAATTATTTATGTGTGAGTTCGTATTGACCTATTTGAATGTCAAATCACTGAAGTATTGATCTTGTTTCACATCCAAGAGACCTAATTTATGTTCAGCAGCCCCTTAACTGCTGTTTATCTGGCATATGTTGAATTGCTACTCAGTACTGGGCTTACAATTTTCTCCTTACGCTGATATCAGATCTTTCTGTTTTTTTCCTTTCTTTTTTATAGATTTATGCTGACTTAAATGTTATGTGCCGATAAGCTTGGGACTTTTGTGATTTATGAACAAAATGAAATAGATTTTGAATGGTTTGATCTAAGTTTGAGGAAAGAGGTGTGTGGTTGTCAAATCAAGTCATGGCCTCAATTGATATATGTGAATCAGCAGAGAAAAGAATTGGTGTATTGTAAGATACTCAAAATTAGATGATTGATTAATGATGGAGCTTGAGTCCCTTCAAACACAATCTGTATCATTTTCCATTTGAACCATCATGCTTGTTCATTACAGCCTGGATGTATCTTCCTATTCCCGAAACCTGTGTCTTTAGCAACTTATTGTTGCCCTTGTATTCATCTGCTGATTCATGTTGTTTTATATGAGTTGGTCATGGTATGCAAAGATTTCATGACTTTTGTCGTCCATCTTGTGACTTCCCTGCGGTATCTATATTCTTTTGTTTGGTTGTGTATCCAGTCATAATATTTGCATAATATGTTGCCGAGGCTTAGGTATCTATATTATGATAAATCATTGCTTAGGTTTTTATTTCATATAAGCTTTTCTTTTTGGGTGCATGTTAAATTTAATCTTCTTTGCTGTTGTGTCAACAGTTACGACAACACTGATCTGGCATTACATTATGGGACCATGTTGAGGGAATGCATTCGCCACCAAAGTGTCGCAAAGTGAGTGTATTTCTAGTGTTTCTTGATTTCGTATTACATGGTATTCATGGAGGAGGCTTTAGCAGATTCAAATCTTATGGTAGTTTGAGTTCCATTTTGTGCAACTCCCTTTTTTTTGGGGGGGGGGGTCACTGTACTATAGAGTCCGCTGTTGATAATTCTAGATAATGTAGAATTTCTTGTCTTGTATTAAAATCTATATGCCAGCTATCCCATCAGTCCATAACTGAAGACTGATGCTGAACATTGGAATGTAAAAGTTGGTTCACTAGTAGAATTCTATCTACAGGTATGTCTTGGAATCGGAGCACTTGAAGAAATTCTTTGATTTTATACCTCTTCCAAATTTTGACATCGCATCAGATGCAGCTGCCACTTTTAAGGTTGGGTATTTATATGGAAGTTGAGTCATTAATTGTCAATAATTTAAATATCAAGGAATTAATTTCCTCATTTCTACATGATTTAGCAATTAGCATGTTGTCTGCAAACTTCTGGTGTGCCTGTGCATCAGTTGGTATACCTTGATTCTGTGAACTCTGTTATGGCGCTATAAGATGCAGTGACAATATGGGTTGATTTGGTTCAGATCTGGTCTAGTGGTAGTAGAATTTTTGAACATCAGTTCAATTTGACAAATGACAATTAAAAAAAGTAGTAAAAAATGTTCTGCTACCTGGATATCTATAGTGGTATGAATTATGATACAAGAAACCTTCTTTCCTTGATATGTGGAGCAATATGAGGTTTTGAATACCCTATCGATAAGATTTTTACACTCCATTGCAAGCTTCAAAGTTTCGCAGTCATTGATTTGTTACACTGTCTCGCTTAACAAATAGTGGCTTTTTTCTGTGTGCTTGGTCTCTCTCTGTTTGTGCGTATATATATGTATGTGGTTTTATGTTTGTGAGTGCCCTTGCAGCACTTGAACTGATCACATGATCTGGTTCCTGTAACCTAACTCACGAACTGTTTTCTTTCTTTCAACGATTATATGCACTCTATAATCAATCTCAAACAATGCCTCATTTTGCAGGAATTGTTGACCAGGCATAAATCAACAGTGGCAGAATTTCTTTCCAAAAATTATGATTGGGTTAGTTCATTTCATTTTTCTTCTTAAATAAAGTTTATGAATGCTGCCAAATATCAATCACCATTTGGGAAGTTTTGTGGTTGAAGTTTATATTTATATACCGTCCATTTTTCCTAGGTTTTAGAGGCATTTCTTTTCTTGTAGAAATCTTTAGCTAATAAAAAGTCCAGACTTGGGTGTGCACCCAGACCGCCTTAATCATTGGTATTTGGGTTCATCCGGTGCTGCAACTGAAACTTGATCACATTACTTTAAGTCCTCCATCTACTTATTTTCTGACCTTCCTGGAAAGGCTTACCTTGTAATGATGTAAACTTCTTGTTCAACAGTTCTTTGCAGAGTATAATACGAAGTTACTTGAATCTACCAATTATGTCGCCAGAAGGCAAGGTGCCAAGGTGATGTGCAAGTTCCCCTTTCTTGTTGGCTATAGATAAGGAAGGAAGATCCCTCTTATCCATCGATATTGTGTTACAGTAACTCTAATTGTTTTATTTACTTCTTTCAGATCTTAGGAGATATCTTGCTTGATCGTTCGAATTCTGCAGTCATGACTCGATATGTTTGCTCACGGGACAACTTAAGGATCCTCATGAATCTTCTAAGAGTAAGATTGCCTTCATATTGTACTTGGGAATGAGGGTTATCACAATACTTGATGAGTAAATAACGTAGATGATTATATATTTATTTTGAATGTACACACCTAGAACCTAAAAAACACAGACAACATGAATGTACACACCTAGAACCTAAAAAACACAGACGACCAGGTCGTGATCGTTTTGTATGTACGTAGGCTATTCATTGTTCATGATTAGGGATATAAAAAATTTAGGGATCAGTTTGAACAATGACGTCTTCTGTTCTCTAACTGAGATGTGATTAAAATTTTCCTCGTAAAACTCCCTTTTGATTTTCTTTCTGCAGGAATCAAGCAAGAGTATTCAGATGGAAGCATTTCACATTTTTAAGGTAACAAGTTCATCACATTCTTCTCAAAGAAGGTTGTGGCTTGTACGCGAGTATTTACACTTTTCTGATTCTAAACATGTACCTGCTGCAGTTATTTGCGGCTAATCAGAATAAACCCCCGGATATTGTTGGGATTCTTGTGACAAATAGAAGCAAGCTTCTGCGTCTCTTTGCTGATTTTAAACCAGATAAAGGTAAATCAGAAAGTCTATACTTGCACTTACAATTATTTGTGATTGGCAACTTATCTCATACAATACTTTGTTTCTTCTTATGCAGAGGATGAGCAGTTTGAGGCTGATAAAGCACAAGTCATCAAAGAAATTGCTGCGCTCGAACCCAGAGAATAGCCACCACTTGTTACTGCTTCGTTTCTCATGGCAGAGCGGTCACTACTTGCTGCAGTGTTGTATTCCTAGGTTTTGGTATCTAATTTCCCTGTGTAAATGTTAGTGATTTCCAGGCTTAATTTTGTGAAGATTAATGTGAAAAAGGGCCTGGAGAGTTCTGTTTTATTCAGTTATCCTATATTGTAGATGCAATTCTCACGCATCTGAGGTTCTTTCTGGACACGAAGAAAATAAAAACTAATCTTTTGATCTGATGAGTTTCAAGGGGAGTTGAATTATCATGCAACATTCTTTCGAGGAACTTTTGATGTTCCTCATTAGACTTGGTGATGGTGATTGTTCCTCAGTAGTACTAACATTCAGCTGGATTCAGTGCCATGCTTATGTTTTACATTTGTTGGACTGTAGCTCACATGTCCCCCCCTCTAGAACTTCAATGTAATATTTATAATGATTTGTCATATATCATGTCTTTGATAAGTCGACGGGTTGTGTATAAGTTGTTGATAAGTGTTGCCTTATCTTTTGAAAAAACTGTTCTACTCATTTAACGTAATTTGATATCCATCAAATATGCTTCTCGTTTTCAAACAAAGTAAAACCACATACCGTATAAGATGACTAAACGAAGTTTAGTTGTTAAAAGTTAAACCGATTTTCTTCAAGTTAAGCATAGCGAGTTTTTCGTTAAAGAAAAAAAAAGTGACAGTTTTCAGTTGATAAGATTGTTTCCTTCTAGAAGTCAACTAATTAATGTGAAGAATATTTTTTTTTTTTAAGAGGCAAATCTATTCTAGTCCTACACTATCCCAATACCAACCTTATAAGTTATACCCACACAAATACCAAACTTATATCACCAAATAAATCTCCACCCCGGAAATTGAATCCGAGACCTCTCACTATTACACCCTGAACCTTACCAGTGCGCCATCCCGTGATGAATAAATATTAATCCTCTATTATAGTGGTCTGATCACTATAATTCGAACACATTCTACGCACCACAGGAACTTTGAATAGTAGGGAATAAAGAAGAAAATGAGCATATTACTGGCATATTCCATTTCTTGGAGTACAATTTCCAGGTTAAACCTTTGTCTTTTTTCCCAGTGTGGTAATTAAATTGAAATTCCAAAAATGCCTTTTTCCAACCAGCACTACACATTTTGGATGGATCCTTCCTGGTGGTATAAATAAAATAAGAATAAAAGCATCTGTACTGTATATAGCTCATGTTCTACGTGAAACAAAAAGCAGGTGGCATTTGTGTGACTCTCTCCATCATTCATCTCCTAATCTAACCACCATTTTCTCAGCAAATCACACAAACATGGCTCAAAAAGGTGAAAAAAGCAAAAAACTCAACCAAGTGTTAGTTTACTCTTCAAACAGTTACCGAAATGCTGATCGATGTTTGGGATTTGCAGGTTCACTGGACGATTTGTTGGCTTCAGCGGTTGAAGCTGCGAAGCAAGCTGGAGAGGTGTGGCATTTTGTATAGAGTGTTCGAATTCGTGTTTTGTAGTTTCACTGATTTGATCAGCTTGCTTTGAGTGTTTTGTTAACTGATTGAGAATGTTTGGTTCAGGTTATTTTGTCTAGAGTGTTCTAATTCGTGTTTTGTAGTTTCACTGATTTGATCAGCTTGTTTAAGTGTTTTGTTAACTGATTGAGAATGTTTGGTACAGGTTATTCGAGCTGGATTTTATGAGACGAAGCGCGTGGAGCACAAAGGCTCGGTAAGTAATTCTAGCTCATCGCCTGACGCCTGGTAAATTAGCGATAATGTGCAATTTGATGAAGGATTAGGTGTTTGGTTGCTTGTTTGATCTATGATGGTTAATTTACTTGTAGACTAAGTTTTGGAGTTGTGAATGCCGGATTACTTTCCTTTGATTGGAGTTGATCAGGAATGTGATCTGTGTCAGTAGAGATTAGATGATGATAGTTTCTATGTGTTTCTCTGTCTATGAAGAAATGTATGTACTATGTGTGATAGGAAATTTGCATCAAGCTCAATTGTCACTCAGTCATCATGGTTAAGGCCTAATTCCTTTGTGATTTTAGGGACTAATGTAATTTCGGTGTCTCTTTGTTGAGTTTTGGAAGCTCGTGGTTTTATCCTGTAATTTGACGTTGTAATGGAGCATTAGTTAGTGCTCCACGTTTTGACTTGGATATGCCTGGTAAGTTATTGAATATTATGCATTTCTAAGTTATAAAGTACGGATCTAGAGTGTGTGGGTAAGGGGTGAGTAATGGAAACATGAGGAATTCTAGGTTTAAATAAGAAGCATGTGTGAGTAGAGCTGGTTGTGTTTGTGTTTGTGTTTGTAATTGTATTAGAACTATTCATGACTTCATATCCTCGTCATGGGTGTCCACATACTTAACCACAGGAACATATTGAATCCTATGTATAGATTTGAATGTCGGACGACTCTCTTTTTGAGGTCTTCTGTTTGACGAACTAAGAATTTAAAGCAGTGCTGATTTTGTACAAAATTGAAGTGATTCATTTTGCTATCTCCTTCATAAACCAGCATTGGATTTGGACTACAGCCCGCCCGAAGCACAGCCCTAGTGTAGTCCAAATCCAATGCTGGTTTATGAAGGAGATAGCAAAATGATATGGAGATTATTTGTCACCTGCCCGAAGTCACTACACAGTTCATTAGATGATATGTGGCTACAAGGAGTCAAATAGAATGATATGGAGATTATTTGTCACCTGCCATTAGAAATACTTAGTCATGAAATCAACTGGGACTTTTTGTGGAAATGTATTGTTATAGAGAATGAGTCAATATGAGTTAAGATGGAATGTTTTACTGAGGACATAAGTAAAAGTGTCGAGGCAAAGAGAATGTGTATAGATAGGCAGTTTTTGGTTACAAGTTGATCACTACTTCTGAGCTTTCAAACTTAATCATTATGTGTCGACAAACAGAAATGGATAATTTAGATTTTACTTCTTGATTTGAATTATGCTGGGGCTGGTTGCTGACACTATCTAATCGTCGATATGTTACTCTGTGTAGGTGGATTTGGTGACAGAAACTGATAAGAAGTGTGAGGACCTTATATTCAACTTCCTCAAGTTACAGTACCCTGATCATAAGGTTTTCTTTCTTTCTTTCTTTCTTTAGTGTAAACATGCTCTGGATTAATTGTTTTGTTTCTTGATTTATATTTTCAAGTCGAGTTCCTAAATTTATTTTTCATTTCAGTTCATAGGTGAGGAGACCACAGCTGCAAATGGCATAACCGAGTTGACTGATGAACCAACTTGGATCGTTGATCCCCTGGATGGAACAACTAATTTTGTGCATGGGCAAGTATCTTGTTGCTTTCAGATAAGCTTGAATGAGTACTGTCTACCGAGCATATATAGAAGTTCTAACGTGTAAAACATAATTATGTGCAGATATCCGTTTGTTTGTGTATCTATTGGGCTGACAATAGGACGGATTCCAACAGTTGGTGTCGTCTACAATCCAATTATGGATGAGGTATCGTTCTTCAAGCTCTTCAAAGCATCAGAATATATGTAGCCTATTTAGTATTTACTGAAGCTAAATGTGCTCATTGAGTTGTGGATATTTTTCAATGTTAGCTCTTCACTGCAATGAGTGGTAAAGGTGCCTTTCTCAATGGGAAACCCATCAAAGGTAAGAGGCCTCTTCAAAATTTTATACACCAATTTTTAAACGGTATGATGGATTCACCAGAACATTACTTGCATCTGCAGTATCTTCACAAACTGAGCTCGTGAAGTCCCTCCTTGTATCCGAGGTACTCATCTAAACAAATCGATCCGGGCATCCCGGCTTTACTGGTATCAGCTGTTGTTGGCCAGCAAATAATAAAAGTGTCCAATTATGTTACTTAAACCAATTATTATAGAAGATATCAAGATAACGAAGATCATTTCCCTTTTTCAATCATCTTTCTTGCTTCATTCTTGTATCAGTTAACCAGCCAAATTTGTAAAACTATACCCCCTACATTTTTATGAGATAGTTTGGTTTTTTTTCTTCACAAAAATTAAGACAACATCTTGTTCATCAATAGTGTTGTTAAAAATTTGAAAGAAAGATCTTGGTGTCTAGGGCAAATACCAATCCATAGAAGATGAGAAATGTGCATAGTCTTTGTAATGTCCAAGACAAAGTAAATGAACAATACCAACTAATAGGCGGTTGGATGCATTTACAAATGGTAAAAAGATGATAAAATCTCACAAAACCGCTTATATTTATCAAATAGACATAAACCAAATACATCTTGTGTAAAAATATGGAGGGTACAAAATATGAATTCTACTTTACCTGTAAGGAGCTAATTAAAATTTATTTGAACTGAAACCTGATCACAGGCTGGTACAAAGCGTGACAAGGCTACACTGGATGCCACTACAAACAAACTCAACAGCTTACTCTTCAAGGTAACTTGCCCATAAACTTGGTGATTATCTTATCTGAGATTGTTCTCTGTTACTTGTAATTAAAGTAGCTATGGGTTCCCTCTATTAGGTAAGGTCCCTTCGGATGAGTGGTTCTTGTGCTCTAAATCTCTGTGGCATTGCATGTGGAAGGATTGATTTGTTCTTTGAAACTGGATTTGGAGGCCCCTGGTATGATTAGCTTTTAAAACATTCTTGTTAGGATAAAGCCTTGTGTACTATTGTCATGAGGCTGAGGCTGAAACCTTGTAATTATTTACAATTGTGTAATATTATTTTCAGGGATGTAGCAGCGGGCGCTGTTATTGTCACTGAAGCTGGTGGATCTGTATTTGATCCGTAAGTAACCACTCCCAGAAAGTTTGTAAATGATAAATTGGTCATTTTGTTCAATTTCGCATTATTTATACGCTAGAAAGGACTTTGGATTATAGATTTTGGTGAACTGTAGATAGAAACTCTTAAGATTTGAAATTAATGTCAGATGCGATGTGGTTTTGGTATACAGAGGATAGTATACAGAAACCTTGGGATTATAGATTTTGGTGAATTGTAGTTAGAAACTCCTAAGATTTGAAATTAATGTCAGATGCGATGTGGTTTTGGTATACAGAGGATAGTATACAAAAACCTTGAGGATTATTAATAATTTCGTGTTCTTCGTGGGTCCAAGCCATTATTCGCCCTCAACATCCTAAGAATGATTTAGAAGACAGCCTTGCAATTCACATGTATTGCTTCATGTTTTTGCTTGAAAATGAATTTGCAGTTACATAGTGTTGACTAGGAGTGACATGTAATTGAAGCTAATCTTTTGTCTAAACCTTATTTTTCTGCATGCAACAGTTCTGGAAATGATTTTGATATCACAGCTCAGCGAGTGGCTGCTTCAAATCCTCTTATAAAGGATGCATTTGTCAAGGCATTGCAGGAGTAGAAATGATCAATTTTGTACAAGTGTGGAAAAGATACTTTTGAGCAGCTAAGTTCCTTGCTTGCTAGTTGCTACTATCCGAAAGCATCGTGCTGCAACCTGTTATGTCATTACATAGCCTGCACATAGTATCTTCTGATTCTTCTTGTTGGCTCATGCCCCAAGCCATGCCTTACTTGCAAACCAATCATCCTTCGAATATCTTTGATTGCATACAATGTTATAGACCCAGATCTTGCTCAATTATCGGAGCATGCAAGAAGTCATCATTTTGCATAGTTCATGAAATAGAACGCATGTGTATTGAATTGCTGTTGCTCTGATTGAAATGATATGATTGTGATCCTTTGTCTGGGAATTTGCTATAGGGTTATGTTACAGCTCTTAAAATCCCAATTCGCTTTACAAAGCTCTAGAAGTTTTAGCATTGATTCACAAATCACGAATCTCACTATTCACCTGTTAACCAAAACTACTAGTTTAGTGAGTTCTCAAACAAAGAAAGTCGATATCGATATCTTTTGTAGGGAGTGATCCATATTTCCTCCATAGTTTTTCAAAGGCCTTATCTTTGTTTAAACCGATTTTTATTCACAAACTTTTCTTGCCCTTGATCACAACTCTAACATCTGATCTTATTTTTTGCAATTTTTCTTTCAAGCTTAAGTTCAACAGTGCATGTTTGCAACTTTTGTCTGATTATCTATATTTGTACTAGTACTAATAAGTCTTAAAAAGCTGAAATTGGTATAAATTTGAACAACCTGAGTTTAATTTAAAGGAGGTTGAAGCTGCAATAACCTTTTTAAGTTAACTCTCTTACTATATATCAAAAAGAAAAGTACGTTGAAGTAGTAACATAAAACGAGCACGTGAGTACTCTGCATGTGATTGTCAATATTACTATTAAACTTTAAAAGCGTCAAAAAACAATAAATATATGCATAACTATGAGATGAAAAATGTACATGGATACTGGGGATAAAAGGATAGGAAAAACGCATCTCACTCTAACTCCCCAGTATAGCATCCTAACAGGCAACAACACAGCTCAATACTACTAAATATCATAACACAGCATAAAACACCAGAGTAAACCAAAAAAAGATGAAAACTCAAGCAATCCATAGGGAACACCCTTTCATACTCTATCTTGTTCCTTCGATCCATGACCGTAACCATTTGTTCCGCCGACTCCATTCTGCGCGTTGTGAGTTCTCCCGGCCTTCTTCCTTTTTCCAACTACCATCCATGTGTAGAGTTCCAACACGGCAGCAACAGCTGCCAGACCTATGATGATCCCAGCGTATGCCCTCTTCCACTTGTGGTCTGGGTTCTCCAAGATGTCGAAACCCTTGAAAATGTTGATAATGCTGAGTACTATGACAGAGTACCCGATTGAGTGGTGGTAGATGTTCCAGTAGAACCTGAGTTTGTGGTCTGTTTTCGGCCTCAGAAGCAGAGCAAACACCTGTATTCAGACATTATGTTATCATCTGATCATTTCATCTAAAGACATGATTTTTGCTCATTTGCTCTGAAATGAAATATGAGGGTACCTGGAGGGTTCCGAGACAGAACAGAACGATCCCGATGACCCTATGGGCAGTGTACTGGATTCCAGGAGACTGGGATCCTAGTTTGAGTCCTGTGGCCCAGCCAGCAACTCCGATTATGTAAGCTGACGTCTGGCATGTCGCGTGAAGGTAAAACCATGCCGGGTCTGCGGAAGGGAAGACCTTTAGGTATCTTGCAAAGACAGCACCAACTGGTAAAAGGATCCCCCAACTAACTGCATTCAGCACTCCATGTATCTGTATCATCAATACCAAATTTGTCAACTAACATCATGTAATGCTTCAAGAACAAAAAAGTAACAATCCTCCTAGTCACTGTAGTTGGTATATTTAGACCTTTTGTGACTGATCAACCTATTGGCATCATTACCTTTCATAAAGTTAGATTGAAGGAACCATGTTCACTGTTTTTGGTATATTAGATTCTTCATTTCACACCAATAGTCAATTGACACAAGCTGCTAATAAAGTAAAAATATTTTTAACTCCTACAGAAAAGAACAATAATTAAAAAAGCAAAGGATTCATGCTTGCAGAATTTAGTATTACTGTTAAATGATTATATGAAGCACTAAGATTAGCTTTTAGTGAATCTGCTGGTGGGGTTGTTTGAAAATGGAGCTAGAAAACAGAGTAGACTACAATAATCTTTGAAAAAAATATCAGCAAGTTAGGTAGTAAAGTACTACTGTATTAATTATTAAATTTGATTATTGCTAATTACTTTATATCAAGTAGATCAGAAGCTAATTAGTTTTCTGCTAAAAGCTCTAATCCATTGCAAACTCTGAGTAAAACTGATCAAAATCAAGAAAGGTGCTTGTATGTTCAAGAACAGGACCACATCTAGTTAAAGAAAGAAACAGAACAACTACTAGTACTATGTGAACTAAGTGTTGTTGTCAGAACTCACATTTTTTTTCTTTGTCATAGAATTTGATGCTCCAGAAACAGTTCCAGTCTGCCCAGAAAGAAGATTAACAGTTCCCATGGATTGCACATTAGTACCAGTTGTGGGATGAACACCTGGTGTATCTCCTGAAACTGGACCTTCTTGCCACACCTGGTTCAGAGTGGAGCTCAGATTACCAAGCCTCAGGGTAGCGAAGATAACGAACTCGTTCCTCGCATACGTTGCGCTCAAGTCCGTAACCGGGAAGCTCAAATCCCCCTGCTGTAGCTGAGTGCTGTAACTAGTGACAGGAGACGTGTACGCCCTCACGGTCCCGTCCGATCTCCTGAAAGCCACGAGCGCCTGCGACCCGACCATACCCTGCCCGGTCGGATTAACCGCCCACGCCACCCACCGATTCGCGGACGCGCCGGGGTGGCGGTAGGCGATTAGGAGCGTATGAGCAGCCTGGTCGTAGTTCCAGTGGAGATATGCGTTGAGAAACGGAAGATCTTCGCAAGAAGGGAATGCCTGGTTTCTTGCAAAGGAGTAGGAAGCACATGATTGTGAGTTTGATGTTGTGTATAGAGAAAACAGAAGGCAGATGAGCAGCAAAGGGGCTTGCTTTAACAACATTGTTGCCATGTTTGTGTGATGGATGGATTGTGTGAGTGAGTTTGGTTTGGTTTAGAGACAAATGGGGTGTAATTATAGGGTGGTGTAGTGAGTGCTTGATTGGTGGGACATGATTAGTAGTAGTTACAATTTGGTGAAAAGAAGGTTCTTTGGTGAAATGTGAAGAGAAAAACAGAGGTTTATTACAGGGCACCTGGCACAACACAAGTGCTTTATTATGTTTACCTCTATCTGTATGTTTAGGTTTCAACAAACCATCTAGTTTCTTGCCACCATTGCATCTAACTTCATCTGTAACTTGTACTACTACTACTGCTGCTATAATTGTGATCTAACACGGCTTTTCCTTCTTTTAGTAGTAGTTGGTGGATCATCCACTACCCGAAATACATGACCTGTAACCTGACATGATCATGTGATTTCACCTTATTTGAAAATAAGTATGTTTGGTAAATGTCAATAAGGCGACTGATTAGCAAGACTGCTCTATAGTCAACGCATGTCATCTAATATACTCGTATTAGGAAGCGGGCACTAGCAGTCTAGGAGGATACACACAACCCGTACCAACCCAACTCGGGTGTAATTTGCACGGCCTGATTAGTCACATTATCATTTGATTTCACCTTATTCGAAAATAAGTATGTTTGGTGAATGTCAATAAGGTGATTGATTAGAAAAACTGTTCTATAATCAACTACTAATAATCTAATCAACCAGAAATTGGATTCTGTCTCAATTACCCACACCTCACTACGAGAATATATCATCCTTTATTTTTGCTGAAAATATGAATCATAAAAACCAAACCCAGGCCTTGCTTCTTTTCTGGTCCATTTGGAAATTCC
>JAYMSL010001259.1:0-17992 GCA_036897195.1 Plantago coronopus
TGTATAAAGTGATGTTCGGAACTAATCTATATGTTTTAAACTTTAGATTGAAGAAAACCTCTATATGAAAGATGTGCCTGACGATGTAAAGTACAAATTGCTGGATGAAATATCCACCACTGTTGAGCCAGGACCATTGTTGCTGGAATATGAACCATGTTTCCAAGAACATCAGCAGGTAATTTTTCTTCTCTCTTTCTGTCTGGTACCTTAATAGGCCTCAGTCAGTGTGAGTCTATGTGATTATGTGTCTTTTACATGTGTTTTGAATTATTCCAGATATGGAGTGTGGATGCTGCAGAAAATGGCCATAACGGTCTAGAAATTTCAGTTTACTATGCAACAGATGCACAAGGCAATAGGGTCAATGCTGAACCTTGTAATGCTGTGGGTCAGAAATTTGTCAAGCCTTTGGAGAGTGGTGAAGCCTTCAAATTCCCCATTCATGGCAATGATCCTTTACTGCTGCTTGACTCCGGTTCAATTCATGGTGTGGCAGAGGACTCTGTTTCAGAAAATACGGTTCAACTACCTGAGGAGATGATCTACCTTGATGACGTACAAGAGCTTGTGTTGGTTAGCAAAGAAATTAATGTGCAAGATCAGAGACTATTTGTGTTCAAGTCATTCGGAAACTACACCATTGGGGAGGAACAAATGCGCAAGACGAAGTCTATGACAAGAATGTCCACAAAAATGAGGAACTCAAGTAGAAAAAGATTGAGAAGGAGATCAGTATCCCCAGAGAACATATACCGCAGTGATTTAGTTGAGTCCTCACCTGACAGAAAATCGAAGAGTAAGAATGTTAGACAGCGAAGGACCAAGAGTTTGGAATCTCCAGAGAATCTGAATGTGCTTAATGTTGAGAGCTTGGAACATCCAAAGGATCTTAACATAGAAGGTTCGGAGTCTGCACGGAATGTGAATGATATGCGTAATGTGGAGACAGGAACGACTAATTCTGGACTTGAAATAGTTCCATATTGTGATACAGATGAACCTGAAAACAAGAGAACTGAAGAGGTGGGTGGCGGAATGACGAATTTTTCAAGAGCATTGACCATGCCACCTGAAAGGGCTAATGAGATTCATAACGACAACATTTGCCGATGGAAATCAATCCCGGCTGAGCATTCTCGAGATCAGTCATTTTCTTCTCCGCACATCCATCCAAAGCTACCGGATTATGATGATCTTGCAGAGAAATTCATGGCACTTAAGAAAGCCAATCTGGCACATAAACGGCAGTGTACTGCTTAAAAGAGTGTAGAGCACCAGGGTACATATAGGCTATAGCTCAAGCTCAGACTTATTGAAGTTTTTTTTAATTTTTTTTACAGAAATATATCATATTTTTCAACAGAATGTATAGGACGAAGAATTACTTGCTTGTATTATTTGCATTCACTTTGGAAATCATTTATTTAGCTAAGATTTGAAGTTACAGGTCACAAGTCACAACCATATAGAGGAACAAGACATTTTAGTATTGATTAATCACTTTCAAGTCATTATCATTTATCAACAGCAATTCAACTGCATCAGAAATGAATTACCTTAACCTTAGGATGGCTGCACACTACAAGGACGTGTTGTAATTGTCAAACCCAGTTTAATTTTGTTGAAATAATATAGAGAAGAAAAGATCTTAGAATGTTTATTGTCAAAAAGAGATCCGTTCACAATCGATTCGAGGATCCAGGTAAAGTAAACATGATATGCTAATGCATTACTCTATAAGATGGTCGGGTTTGCTATGCCCATAGGCCATAGTCTAGGAGGAGGGTGTCGGGGTAGTGAGGTCATGGTATTTCTTGTTGGTGAGGGAGTTAATATTTAGCTCACACTTGTATAAAACACTTTAAAACCTTAAATAAGTAATAATACTTTATTTGCCGTTTCAAAGAAAAAAAAGTAAATAAGGAGAATACAAAACCTGGGTAGTTATGAACTCGCATCCATTGAAGAAGATGTTCACATGTTCTTTCTTTCTTTTTTTATAACGTTGGAAATCCACACTGTCACACTGAGTAAACCTACCGAACTCGCACAAAAGCTTGCAAATCACGTGAACCAAATGACGGCACAAGTGTGATAGACTTTGACTTTCGATGTCATAATCACAAAATTATCCTCCCGTGAGATTTGAACATGTGAGCAAGAGGTAATTTGACACCTCTCTAAACAACTGGGCCAACTCTTGAGGCTAGTGACACACATGTTGCTCTCTTAACGCATCCTATAAATGGTGTCCATGGTGCTACAAATTTATGAATAGAAGGCGTTGTTGCTTGATGATATATTTTATACGCGGTAGGTTGAATAGGCCAAAAGTCGTTGTTGAAGATTAACATCATTACATAGATCTAGATGCTGTAAATTATTTACGTGAACATCATCTTCAATAACTGCGCTCGACAACCCTTACCTTTAGCGTTCTTCCATAACCACTTGCTTTCTTGTCCCCAGCCCAATTGTTTTTTAGTTAGCTCGGTGTGTTTTAGATATTTATCAACAGTTTTTCCTAGAAAAATACTAGTTTTTTCATGTATATAAATAAGTTGTATTTTACAAAATTGCGTCAAAAATTAAATACACCGATTACCGAGTTACTTGTGGGTTCAGTTGGACTCGGGCTTTCCCGGAAAATAACTTTGGGAAGCCCAAAGAATATTGAAGCCTAGCCCAAATGCTCAGTGCAGTAGATTGAAACACGCAGAACAGAAGAAGGAATATCCTAGACAGTTCTGTAAATAAATATCAGTGGGAATCCAAACTCGAAAGGTGATTGGACAAAAGGGGCTGATGTGGGACATGATCCTTAAATCCATCAGCACCCTTATCTTCTCTTTTCATTTTTATAAACTATCTTCTTCTTCATCCAACGAACATCATCAACTCAGCTCATTCATTAAACTTGAAATTTAACACTTACCAAAATCACTACTACTGTACTACACTCAAGAATACAAGTCCACACTTGTGCTTGTTGAGTAGATAATTTTATTACAGACTTACAGTTATGGCTCTCCAAGCAGCTTCCTTGTTTCCATCTTCACTTTCTATTCCAAAAGAGGTGTGTTTCTTTTATACTTGCCAATGTTGTGTCCTATTTTGTTAACAGTTTTGATTTCCAGCTTCTAATTGGTTTTGGTTTTGTTTAATTGCAATGTGTTAGAGCAAGTCAAGTGGGTTCAAATCAGAGACATCATCCCTCTTTGGAGCTGCATTGCCAATGGCTGACTCCACTTCCTGTTTCACCAAGGTAATTCATCAATTTTCTCTCTTCCACTCCTCTTTTTACTCGTGATATTGATTCGAATTACTGTTGCTGTTATTGTCTTTTATAGAACCCAAAATGCAACAATGGCACGGAGTTTAACTTTTGTGTTATGAGTGTATATTTGGGGCTATTTTAACACTGAAATATTTTCCAGTTTTCTGGGAAATGCTTGTTGATTAGTGTTGAGAAAACAAACTCTACTTCTTGTATGCAGACAAGCTTTATTCAAGTGTTTTACTTAGTAATTTACAACTTCGTCTACGCAGATTCATTGTCAATTAAACACATACAAGCTTCTTACATTTGATAAGAAAATATGTGTTAAGTAAATTTCATTCGAGACTCGAATTGCAATTGAGGTGATGTCGATAGGAACCTAGGAACATTATGTTCTCTACAAAATCAGGCTTCATTTGGTACGTATTGTAGGAAATTAAGTCCTAGCAAAATACTATGAAAAAGCACTCCAAACTCTTGGGTAGGTCGTGGCGCAGATTTGTAATCATATTCATACTTCACATCATAAATTGTGGTATTTTCTTATGTTAAGGAAAGACCAGTATTCTCTAACGTTTTCACCTTCGTGTGTGCATATATGGGAAACCTATTTCTCTGTATTTTATGTCGTGCTGAAGAACATACTAATATCTTATGAACTTGCACATATGTTACTTCAAATTTTAGTGATACTTATGTGTGTTAACTATGTGTATGCAGCAATTCCGACAGAAACTGTCAGTTAGAGTAGTCAGGGCACAGACTGCAGCCACAGCTCCCACCATCACTCCGGACTCATCTGAAGCAAAGAAAACCATGCGCAAAGGAACTGCAGTTATCACAGGAGCATCCTCTGGTTTAGGCCTTGCCACGGCAAAGGCCCTTGCGGAAACTGGAAAATGGCACGTAATCATGGCCTGCAGGAACTTCCTCAAGGCCGAAAAAGCAGCCAAGGCAGCTGGCATGCCTAAGGAGAATTACACCGTCATGCATCTTGACCTTGCGTCCCTTGAAAGCGTACGCCAATTCGTGGAAACTTTTAGGCGTTCTGAGATGCCACTGGACGTACTGGTGTGCAATGCCGCGGTTTACCAACCAACTGCAAAAGAGCCAACTTATACTGCTGATGGTTTTGAGATTAGTGTTGGTACAAATCACCTTGGGCATTTCTTGCTTTCTAGGATGCTTTTGGATGATCTTAAGAAGTCTGAGTACCCACAAAAGCGCCTCATCATTGTTGGCTCCATAACAGGTACTAATCTAAGATTCATTGGATTATCATGATGCATTTTATTTTTATCAATAATTAAGTGACTTAAATGCTCTGATCAGGGAACACGAACACGTTGGCTGGAAATGTTCCACCCAAAGCTAATTTGGGTGATCTCAGGGGATTGGCTGGGGGACTAAACGGAGTAGGGACCTCCTCCATGATAGATGGGGGTGAATTTGATGGTGCCAAGGCCTACAAAGACAGCAAAGTTTGCAACATGCTAACTATGCAAGAATTCCACAGGCGTTACCATGAAGAAACAGGAATTGCCTTTGCATCCCTGTACCCCGGTTGCATAGCCGAAACAGGATTATTCAGAGAACACATTCCCTTGTTCAGGATCCTGTTTCCGCCTTTCCAGAAGTACATCACTAAGGGCTATGTTTCAGAAGAAGTAGCAGGAAAACGACTTGCACAGGTCACTGACATATATGCTGGCAGATATAACTCTTAACATGAATGTTGTATTATATTCTTCTAACTTTCTTATTCTTTTGAAATACTGCAGGTAGTAAGTGATCCAAGTCTGTCGAAATCAGGTGTGTACTGGAGTTGGAATAACAACTCGTCTTCATTTGAGAACCAACTGTCGAAAGAAGCCAGCAATGCGGACAAAGCACGGAAACTGTGGGAGGTTAGTGAGAAACTTGTTGGACTGGCTTAAGGGAGTTGGACTGGATGCATCTCAAAGGAACACATCTTTTGCTTATTCAAAATCTGAAATGTACAAAGGTGGACTACTTAGATTGAACCGGCAACTAGAAAATATCCATTTTATAGACTAAGGCAACAATGAGTCATTCACCAGTTTAGCAGGATTGTTTTCATGGATTACAAAGTATAATAGAGTTGTCAAGAAACAGTTCAGGGTTACGGACCACAATAAAAGCTTTACAATATATGTCAGGGTACTGAAAATCCACGGCTATATTATTTCTAACAATGTTCTCCTACTACATTATTACATGAAGCAATACACTGAGAAAAAACAACGGTATAAAACACCAAAAAATGGTAACATTTCATTGTTAACATTTGTCAACATTAACTAAAAAATTGACATGGGTCTACTACAATAAACTCAATAAATCAAAATGTTGGGAAAATCTGTTAAAAAATGTATTTTAAGTTGTGGTATGTCTATATGTGGCATATGTGGTACTCCAAGACTCTACGTTGGTACCATTGAATTTAGGTATTTTATAATAATGTTTGCCTAATTTGAGTATTAATTGACACCCGACTACACAAGTACGTGTCACGTGTCAGTTTGCAAAATACAAAAATTTATGGGATTGAAATACAAATATTGTAGCTTTTAACCATTGTAGATAAAACTATGTTTGATACTGCTAAAAATATCTAAATTGAATTGAAATATAAATTCAACTGAGCAAACCTGAACTTGGAATAAACTTCTCGAAGACTTGACCAATTTTTGTCTTTTAAGTGAGTTTTGGACGTATCTGTTAGCTATTTAGTCCATTAAGATTTTTTTTAGACTCTAGGTTTTTATTTAAACACATGTAAGTATTATTCTAACGAATTTGAGATCTTGAATTTTTATTACCTTTATTTCTTTATAAAAATTTATGAAGTTTGAGGTAACATATTAGATACAAAGATGAATGATAAATCAAAACCTTATTAATTCCACACGAGCCATATAAAACAGATGGATTAATGGTTAGTGCAGGTGATTTTAGTGTCATCAACTCATTTTAGTCGTAATGGGATTTACTAGAGATCAATGCAATATCACGTTATGCTCGGTCACAAGTACGGGTAGTGCGGAGTGCATGCTTGGAGAGAAAACATGCGTATTGGGGAAGGAGGCCGCGCGAATACGTGCGGGTGTTGTGCAAGAATCTGGGAATTTCCCAGAAATTCCCAGGTATGATTGAGCGGACGACCGCATGCTCTTAGTATGCGTCCGTCTACTCAATCAGAGAGCAAGGATCTCCAGGAGATGGAGTATGCGACCGCATACTCCTGTAGACGACCGCCTACTCGGGTAGCGGGCGACCGCATGCTCGAGTATGCGCCCGTCTACTAATGCAGTAGCATTAGATTTCCTGGCGATGGGACTAGACGACCGCATGCTTGGAGCATGCGACCGTCTAGTCATGCAGTTGCAACAGTTATATCCGAATTTTATCCAAAATTCGGTTATGTAACCGCCCCGTTTTGTTATTACCTATAAATGTTGGTAGCCTGATCTCTGCACAAAAGTTGCGAACATTGTATTCCCAATACAAGTGCAAAACATACTCTCTAACAACACAAGCATTCTCTCTACTCTTCTAACGGATTATCCCCGCAAGGTATTCGTGCAATCCTGGCATTGTAATAAGGGTCGAATAATCTTGTTTGAGATTCTAATCAATATGAAAACAACACAAATGCGTGTTTGAGATAGTCTCTTTTTTTCTACAAAAACAATCGCATAAAGTTTTAATAAATATTAATGTTATGTATAAAATAAGTTTTGATATTTTCAGAACAAGTTAAGTGGTAATTAACTTACAGAAAAAATTCATATTTTATATTAATTATTTTTTTTGGAAACGGTAAAATTATATTATAACTATAAAAGATATACAAAAGTGCACAAGACTTGCACCATCGAGTCTCAACCAATGGAATGTACATCACCCGCCAGAAGATAACATGTCCACTAGAGGAGGGAGAGGATAATCGACAAAGACTAAACCCCAAGAACAGCCAAGCACCAGTAGCTCATGAGGTTTGAAAGGTCTAACCTAAATCGATACACAAATACCTCACGTAGCCAAGACATGAATCCATACAAGTTGCAAGGTGACAAGAAAATGGAGAAACGCAAAATCCAAACTAACCCAGAAGACCATAATAACTAACCATGTGACCTCTGCCTTAATCCTAAACCAATGATCAGTATGACTTTAAACATTAAGCCAACACCAAGTTAGAAACACCATCACCACAATACGAAAGCCCAACCTGTACAAAAATCACAAGCCACAACACTTGTTACAGGGTTAGTACCATAAATCATAAAGTAGCAATGATCAGGAACGGTCAAACGGCTCACTTCTAGTTCTAGGTGCGGGATTAATTCAAATTAAAAGTAAGACCAAAGTCCACTTTCGATCCGAACCATTGCCCAATAAAAGGAGCATAAACCAATTGACCATCTGATCTCGACCAATTTCGAAAGATTTCTCTATTGCTCATCCCCAGTACATGGTGCGGGATTAATTTGACAACAAAATTAACTTCATCATCCAGACCATTGCCCAATGCGGAGAGCAATAAATTACACCTCTCTAAATTGGAAGCAAGTACATGAAGCTTTCTAGTAGGTCTAAAAAGGTAAAAATCTTGATCCAACCCATCTTCCAGTATGTCCAATTTTGAGAAATTTAGAACGGCCAGGAATTAGGGTGTACGGAATGGCAATTCACTCCTGATCAAGCACCCATGGGGAAATTTCTAGCGATCCACGGTGCTAGGTCAGTCCGTGTTAAATAATCCCTAGAAGATGTCCATGGTGTGAACCGAAAAAGACCCAAAAGAAATCAACAAACTTACTTCGTACTAGACGCAAAAAAAACAAAACCGGAGTCGAGCAAAGTAGGCTCCACGCAGCAGGCAAAGTAGGCCTACTCACCGGACTCAATTAATTATAAATCAAAGGATACCAGCATAAAAGCCATCATCTGTATCTCTGCACTCCTTTAGCATGCCTCTGACCATAACCTGCACACATGTGATTTCTTCAACTATGTTAACGTTTCTCCTTCCACTTGCAACACTTGTCACTATCACCATCATCACTGATGCCTGGCCCAAGAAACATGAATAGTGCCCATCAAACTGTGTAGTCAACTATCAATCGAAAACCGCACCAACCCATGTTCCTACAAAGCACGACAACATCGTACGGCATTCCCCTTGGCCTAGAACAAATATCTACCTTCCTTTGTACACCAGTAATATACAACAACCTCTTCCCACACCAACCACACAAGGCATCAGTTAATGTTAATAGTTAATAGAGGCTCCTGTACCCAATCCGAATAACAAGCTGTATTGCTTAGCTTCCCTTTCCCACCAAGCCAAGACCAGCTATTCATCTGTATTTTTGCCAAAGTCCTCCACTGATCTTCCTCAACATTATTATACACACTTCCGTTTCTTGCTAGCCAAATGTACCACATAGCACAGAACCATACCACATAACCTAGCTGCCTCCCTTTCACATTAAATTGAGCACCAAACTCCGTAAAACTCCCCTCTATATCTTGAAATTGCAGCCTCGGTTTCTTCATCCATAAAAAGACAAGATCCCACACCCTCCTCGCCTTCACACATTCGCCAAAGATATGCCAAGTAGTCTCTACTACTCCTTGACAATTCTTACAGAATAAGTTTCCCTGACCAAGAAAAACCCCTCTCTTCTCCAAATTATGCTTGGATGGTATCTTATTCTGTAAAACCTTCCACACAAAAGCGCACACTTTAGACGGCACCAATGGATTCCAAATTCGCTTTGCTAACCTCTTCAAAGCTAGAGGATCATCACGAGTATTCAAGACGTTGTACCCACACGACACCAGGTAAGAATTTGCCTTATTAGCTGTCCAAATCCACACATCCTTCCCGACACCAACATAATGTTGCTGCTGACATGCTTGTTCCAGTAAAGCAACTCGATCTTCTTCCCTGTCCATCTTAACACGACTCCAGCTCCATGAAAACTCCTTCATCCCCTCTCTGCACCGTATACGCTCCGCCACCGTGCACTCTTTATCATTCTCCAGTCTATATAAACGAGGAAACCTATTCTTCAATGTCTCACCATCCTCCAGCCACACATCCGACCAAAATCTTGTGTTCTCTCCATCACCAAGTTTCTTCCGGCAATTCCTCATAAACCAATCTCTTGCTCTAACACTATCCAACAGTTCACGCCACCAATTGGACCAGTTTGCACCAGCTTTCCCTTCTTTCCGACGCTGAATACAACTCATCACGTCACCATATTTCGAACGCAACAGCCTTGCCCAAAGAGATTCCCCAGCTTCTAAAATCCTCCACATCCATTTACACAACAGAGCTTGGTTAAACAATCGCAGATTCTTAATCCCCAACCCTCCGTCCATTTTCGGCATACATACTTTATCCCAAGCTACCCACGGTATCTTTCTTGATTCAGCTTCCAGCTTCCCTCCCCACAAGAATTCTCTCTGTAATTTAATTAAATCTTGTATAATTCCCACAGGAGCCCGATAAAAAGAAAATATATATGTCGGTAGAGACGAAAGAACGGAATTAATCAACACTATTCGACCACCCAGTGATAGATATTCATTCTCCCAAGCACCCAGCCTTTTAGTGAATCTCTCCTTCACTCTACTCCAGATACTCATATCTTTCGAATTACATCCTAATGGTATCCCCAGATAAATAAAGGGGCATTCTCCCGTATCACAATTCAGAAAACCTGCGGCTCGCTTCAACCTCTCTTCAGACACTCCAAATCCAAATAGACTGCTCTTTTTGAAATTGATTTTGAGTCCCGACGCCAATTCAAAATATCTCAATACGCATTTCACTAATCTCAAATTCTCATCCGACCACTCGCCCATCAGTAGCGAATCATCCGCGAACTGCAAGTGAGATACCGCCACCCTCTCACCACCAATCCGAACCGGACTAAAATGGCCCTCATTGCACATCTTCTGGATCATTCTACTAAGGCCTTCTGCTACAATAAGATATAAAAACGGTGATAATGGATCACCTTGTCGCAATCCTCTGTGGGTGGAGAATTCTGAAGTCGGGCTTCCATTAACCAAGATCGACATCTTGACCGTCGAAACACAACTGCGCATCCACTGAATCCATTTGGCTCCAAAACCCAAATTCTGCATCATTGTAAACAGAAACTCCCAATTCACCGAATCCTACGCCTTCTCAAGGGCAAGTTTGAATAAAAAGACTTGATTCTTCTTACGCCGAACCTCATCGATAACCTCATTCGCAACCAATACTCCGTCTAAGATATTCCTCGCACCCACAAAAGCGGATTGAGATTCAGAAATCACCTCGTCTAGCACTTTCCCTAACCTGAGAGATAAGACTTTAGAAAGAATCTTATAGACTCCCCCAACTAGAGCTATAAGCCGATAATCACCAATATTGACCGGATCATGCACCTTCGGAATAAGAGAAATAAATGTGCTGTTAAGACCAGTACATAATTTCCCATTCAAATGAAATTCCTCAAAAAAACGCATCAAGTCATATTTACAAATTTCCCACGTTGATTTGAAGAATTGACCATTAAAGCCGTCGGGACCTGGACTTTTGTCGGAGCCGCAATTGCATATAGCCTTCTTAATTTCTTCCTCCGTAAATCTCTCTTCTAGACCGTCTACTACCTCCAAGCGCAGCCGAGGACCTGGCAAGTCGCCAAGTTGATAATTCCGGACAGTAGGTGCCCGAAAGTGCTGTGCAAAGAAATTTTTCATGCCCAATTTGACGTCCTCAACATCCTCTAACCACACCCCGTCAATCCTAATCCCCACCATCGAATTGAACCGGCTTCTTCTCTTAATCACCTCATGAAAATATTTAGAATTCTCATCACCCTCCCTAATCCAATTCTTCTTAGCTTGTTGACTCCTTATGCCGTTCTGAATCGTAAGAAGACGAACCAATTCTAGTTCCCAATTAGTTTCATCAGCATCTACATAATTTGCTCCAATTCCAGCAACTACATCACTCACTCCGCTGTCCGCAGCGTGCTCTGCACCATCATCCCTTCCCGCACATGCGCTGGACTCAGTTGCAGCGTTCAACTCCAGGCTAGAGACATCCCCAGCCGTCATAGACATACTCTGCGTTCCAGCTTCAACCAGCTCATCCTGAGCCTGAATATGACACCGAGCATCTTGTATCCTCTTCTCCAGCAATCCATTCGAGTTATTGTGCCATTGCCGTAACTTTAATTTCAGAAACTTTAACTTCTCTTGAATCACAAATCCTCCCCAGCCTTCGACTTGTTTCTCCTGCCAACTAGACTTAACTACTTCCATAAAATCCTTCTCATGAACCCACGAATTTATAAATTTAAATGGGCGAGCGCCCCAATCTTTCCGCTCTTCTTTCAGTACTAAGGCCACATGATCAGAGATACTTCTCTTAACCCCCACCTGCACTAAACTCGGCCATTGAAGCATCCAATTCTCAGACAATAGAAAACGGTCTAATCGGCTTCCCACTAACACCCCTTTGCCTTTGTACCACGTATACTTCCGGCGATGTAGTGGTAAATCGACCAACTGACCTTGCTCGATAAACTCATTAAAAGCTCGCATGCTTCGTCTACTCGACCCAAAAGACCTTCCTCTATATTAATTATAATTTGACCCGGAAACTTTTAAATATAATAAAAATTTCCCTAAAAATTTATAACACTTACAAAATTCATCATTCAAACAACAATATCTGATAATTAAACATGTTAAACAAAAATTAGGAGCAATTACTATTTAATCACCGTTTAAGCATTTAATTAGTAATCTATTAATTACAATTCAACTTCGATAATTATAGCAACTACCACTTAACCTTTTGAACTAATAGTAACTACCAATTAAAGAAAATTATCATTTACTAGGTACATTAATTATGATATAGTAGAACAATTACTATTAATTCAATTAAGTTTTTCTAAAAAAAAGTTGAATTGAATATGGAATTACCATAAATAAATTGGTTTTGATTCAGATTCCTTAATTACCAAATTGAGAATTACCATTTACTAGGAAAACTTTTGGTCTGAATATGGAAAGTGAATATGTGCAATCTAGAATTACTCCGCCGACAAGTTGATCTCCGATTTGCCGTAGGAAAACTACATGAAGAATCTATATATAGAGTATAGTTCCCAATTCACAGCCATCTTGGTCAATTATATTCTCCAATTTTCATCACTCATACAAACATGACGAATCAGCAAGCTGGTGATTGTGGAACAAGTGCGTTGGAGTTGATTGATTTCTTTGCTCGGGAGGAGAAGCATGATAATTGTTTGCGTTCTGAAGTTGAAGTTGTTGACGATTCTGAGATTGATATATTTGACGACTGGATGAAAACCAAGAAACCTGTTGAGAAGAAACGGAAATATGTTGAGGTTTCCGGTGATGATGATGATTCTGGCATTGATCTGTTCGGTTACTGGGTTCACTGTCCTACCAAGAAACCCAATGTAGAGCCAGACGTTAGTGATTCTTTGACGCTTTCTGAAGGTATCGGAATGCAGATAGATACTTCTACTTTTTCCAGGTTTAATGGCGAGGAACAAGAGTTGAGGACGGACAACTTTCTTCAGTCCGTTACGGACAAGGATATAATATCTGTTGAGAATTCGAATACTAGTGATCCTATTGATCTTTTTGGTTACTCTGTTACCTGTAACCCCAACAACCAGAAGAGGGCGAAAAAGTCGAGTGTTTCATTGACTCTTTTTGAAGACCTTACCGTGCAGTCGGGCAGCAGTTCGACACTGTTGAAGCCTCCCAGCCAGAAAGAAAGTATAGGTTCAAGAACTGTTTCATATATCAGAACAACACCTGATCAGGAAGACGCGGAACGAAGACATCAAGAGTTGTTGGCAGATGGTTGGAAATTGATGAAAGAGCAAACAAGAAGCAACACTGATGATCAGCATTTGTCAAGGCGCTTACTGAAGGAGGTATCAGTTCAGAACTACGTAGTGAAGGTCTTCGAATTGGTGAGTACGGATCTCAAGTCTCAACAGCGTTCAGGACATTGAAGATCAGAGGTTTTCAAGACTTGGGATTTGATATGTAATCTTAGATTCTTTTGTTGTTTGACATTCATGCATCAGATTGTTCAGCTAAGAATGCTCAATTTATGTATTAATTAGATTACAATATTTACTGCCACTTTTGCTTCTAATTTTTACCTTTTGATCAACGCTCTTCTACATTAAGTCCTTAACTACTCAAATCTCATATAACAAGAACAAAACATGTTATTAAACATATGCAAAACAGACAAAATCAATTGCAAAACATAAGTGAAACCTGATATGGAATCAGAAGTCGTCTTCATATATACGGATAAACGTCAACCTGAATTTTATTTCTGGTTCAAAAGCTGTATTTGGAAGGGGGGTATAATTTCAATTTGGTAATTAAGGAATCTGAAACAAACCAATTCGAGCTAGGAAAACTTGAGACTTTGTTTTGGATTGTGGTAGCACTGGATCAAGACTAGAGTAAATGTATATGAATGGATTACAGGAAAGTTACAATTTAATTGCATATTTATCATGCCAGTGTGAATAAGAGCAATGGATGTTACTTGTTAATTAGTACCAATGCACGCAAACTGAACCCCAGTTGCATAATTTTGTCAATAATAGTTCACAAGTGATTCGAAGGCTCTAGATAAGGCACTGGTGGCATGTTTGAGATCAGACCATCTGCATGTGCCTTGGTTCTGGTTTCGTTCAAAATTAGACATATGGGGAATTGACCGATATTGTTTCTGAAACTTGATGTTTCATACTTTATCTTCTTGGGAGAGTCGATTGGGCGAATGATTTGAGTTGAAGATTTGGGTCTCAGGATTGTAACTACAGTATAGTGTTGGGAAATAAATTTTATGTACTTGTGTTTTTAAAAATATATGTGTGCAGGTTCATTTTCGTTTTGGTTGTATAGTAAAGTTGTAGTCTTTTCTAACGTTTTGCATATTGTGCACAGTTCGCTCTGCTTATCGCCTAGCTTGGTAGAAATATGCAGAAACAGGCCCATAGGGCAAAAGTTGGTAGTAGCAGCACAAACCACGCAGTGAATTGGAACTGGCTGAGGGGCTTGAAGGTTCCTCAGAATTTTTTTAAAAAGAGGGCTATTAATGACTCTATACCTGTTTTGTTAAATCTGGAGCTTAGAGGCATCTCTGTTGATGATATCCATTGCCATGTGTGTAAAGCTTCTGCTGAAAATATTATTCATATTCTTAGGAAATGTTCATTTTCTCGTCTTTTTTGGGCAGCATCATCCTTTGCTGACAGTACCATCTTTGTCAATGATGTTGACGATATGGCCGCCTGGATTGAGCACGTTCGGACTAATACAGATAAGCAAGAGCTTGAGCTGTTCATTGTAACATGCTGGTGCATTTGGGGCAACAGGAATAATTAAGGTGGCCCATGGACAAACATGTTATGATGCAGCTTTTGAATACTGGGTGTTTGCAATGGACTATTGAGAAGAAAATTTATTAGAGATGACCTTGGCTACAGTACTAAAAAAATATATCCTTAACATTTCCTGAATTTCTATTTTTTATGAGCAAATCGAAAATTTCTATGCTGTGGTGGACTGGGCATACAAAATTGATCCTTTGAGATGTATCTATCTCTATATATGCAGGGCATTACAGAAAAATTTATCTCTGGACAGAAAGCTGATGCAGCTGGATTTGTCCGTATTTTACTTGATGACTTGGAGAGTAGAACTTCTTCGCCATTCATGTAACCTGCAGTGTTTTGCACTAGAGTGATTCTGACTAATTCAAGGGATCATATGATACTTATAAACACTTCCTCATGGGAAGATTATATTTGCACTATAATTTGAAAGTTATGAGGTGGAATATGGTGAAGATTGCTTGGATCGGAGATGCATGCATGATGATGATGTGTATAAGTATAACAAGGGTAAACTGTGTTTGTTTATGATCAGGTTTCATGCATTCGCTGGCTGCTAATGCTATGATAGAAGTTGTATATATGATTAGTTTTGAGCAAAATAGTTGTGTGTGGTTGATGGAGAACATATAACTAACTAGGATAAGCTGTGTACGTTGTTGTTTAGATGACTCGAACGAAAGCTAATTAAAGCTTGGAGAAGGTCAAGTGAAGACACACTGGAATCTGGATAGTCCAGGAAATCATGAATAGGTATGTATAGATGAATTGAACTTGATTTACCAGAATAGCTAGCTCAATTTAAGTTGTGTATAACAAGATAAACTGTCCCAAAAACTAAAATTTCAATTTCACACAATTGTGCACTGCACACAGGTGAAGATGCCTGCAATAGATACTAAAGTTATTTGTGTAGGAAGGAACATATATAATCTGGGCTGTTTGGTAAGGGATGCCAATGACTGAGCAAATCTTTCAGGTTAGAATATATCTGCTTCTTTTACATGTGTTTCTGATTGTGCTTCAGGGAAAATATAATACAGACCAAAATATCTAATTTGTCAGCCTGATGGACCTAACCTAGCTAGAGCGAGCTATTTTCAGGGATATGTGAAGGTATTTTCTGAGACATGAAATATTTATCATGTGTTCTAACTTCTAATGAACAATTCATTAATTCAAATCCAATTTCAGGTTTCAACATAAAATGTACCTACGTATTAACATGAAACAAACCAATTTGCGCTAGCTAGGAAAACTTGAGACTTTGTTTTGGTCTGTAAAATCTAGAATTACTTGGCCAATGTGAAGAAGCACCAGTACAGTACCAATTTATGTATTCACGATGATAGAAACACCAATCAAAGATTCAGGTCGTGATCAGGTGATGTACTGCTGTTGGCAAGTTCTCCAGCTACAATACTGCAAAGAGCACTCTTTAGAAAACTCCTAATTTCATCTATATAATCATACTCAAATATAAGGTTGAATTTATTGAAATGATCAAAAACACCATAAATTCAGGACTCCTAAATTCGTGTGGCTCACAAAAAAAAAAAAAAAAAAAAATATATTTGAGTGGTTCTAAAATATTTTACAACAAAAGACCATGGTATAACTCTTCTCTGTCCTTGTGGGCACTATTAATCATTCTACGTGTGTTATCTTAATTTGAATAATCGTAGATGAAAATTAGAAGACCTCAATTTACTAGTTGGGAGTTGACATCCTAAATAATTATAAGAGACTTGTTAAGAGTGATATCTAGAGAAATATTATGATATCTCTATAAAAATAAAAAGTGATCTAAACATGCACTCTCTAGACTTGTTAGGAGTGATATCCAACAAAACTCCATTCATTCAAAAACTTTTATTAAAATAGAAAGTGATAAAGTTTGATAGAATGATAGAACCATCTAATAATTTCGATTTGAAATCTGATGGATGTTTACACTTTAGCTCGACGTTCTGTAGCATGCATGTTTTAATTCTTTCAAGGTATTAATAGGTCATTCGTGGTCTAATAATTGTAATTACATGTTTTCCATTAATATTTTGCTTCACCATTCAACAGTATTTTTTCTCATGTCGTAAATCATGTAAAGCTAAACTGACCTTATGAATGATTTTTCATTAATGGGTAGTATTTCACATAGTAGAAAAAGAAAATCTCTCTCTTTTTTAAAATACAAAGGTATTGAAAAAACGTGATTTTAGAAGGAAAAAATACTTAAAAAACGGCATGTATCAGCTAAAATGTAATGCACCAGTGTTTATTTTAGTATATCAGTGTCCCTAGAAGTATAATGTTTGTTTAAGTATTTCAGTATCCCTTCTAGTAGTTTTTGTTTTAGTGTATAAGTGCCCTTGTCGTATTTATTACTGTTTGATTTAGTGTATGGTAATGCATGAATGTCTCATTTTTCACGTTTTTTCACCAGACTTACTCTTCTCTACTTTTTGGGAAAAAAAAAAAAGTAAAATTGAAAGGTTTAACTTCTACTTTTAAAGAGGTACCTTCTGTTTTTGAGAAGAATCTCATGGATGTTTTTCTTCCCTGCTTAAAGCACCTCCAAACTCTTTTTTCTTTTTTTTCTAATTGGCAAACATCTACAAGTTTTTATTAAAATCATTTTTATATCATTTTAAGTAAAAATATATTAAAATCAACTTTGGAAATCAATGACGAACCCCCACTATATATTGCAGTGCTTATAATTTACTCTTTAATTAACCTTTTTTTGTTAGTTTAGCTCTAGTCAAATCTCATATAACCAGAACAAAACATTTTTTAGTTGAAGCGACAAAGTGACAAAACAAAAACAGCTACAAGGGCCAGAATGTAGGCCAAAGCAGTCAGTTGCAGATGGTACCGGTCGAGCAAAGGCTGGAAATAGAACAAAGTTAATCAGGAAAATGGGAATATGATGAAACAAACTGCGGATATTCGGTTCCCAACACTAGACTTTCACATCATGAAAATCTGATCAGGTTATATTCGGGATCCAATGGGAGGATTTTCTATCTGTATTCTACCCCGGTTATTTTCATCGCTTTCAGATTTGGACATACGTTTCCCCATTTAAGTCTCAGGAAATTCCGATCCTAAAAAGAAGGTCTGTCCATGTGGATAGACAGTAATCAACTATGCAATTTCAACCTCCACTATGCAATTTCAACCTCTCTGATAATTTATGCAC
>JAYMSL010001260.1:0-17975 GCA_036897195.1 Plantago coronopus
ATTAAAAGTATAGGACTAGTAATTTGTTAAAATTGAAAAGGGAATAACAAAGTTGTGAAGAGGACAAGTGTTCATTTCTTATTGTTGGGTCATGGTGTGGCACACCATGGGGGTCAGAACATCCGGACTGATTACCGTAGTCCGTACTTTTTGAAGCTGCCCATTACCGTACTTGCTGTGGGCCAAGGGCCATAGTCGACCCGTCCGTAAAGTTTTTTTTAGAAGCAGCCAAAATTATATTAATCAAAAGGTAAAAAGATACAAAGTGCACAGGTAGTGCAACCGAGAATTACAGAAACAACCAGAATAAAAGTACACAGACTAAGATAGGCATTTTTCCGGATGAAGAAGCCAAATATCAAATTTATACCCAGCCTTGATTCTGCCTATATTCTTAAGCCACCACCAAATCAATCTCTTGACCCGTCCGTAAAGTGGATCTCAAATAAAAGCCTGCACCCTAATTTGAGTCTAAATTAATTTAACCCATCGTTTTGAGCCAAAATTTCAGCCAGATTTCGTACCCTGCATCAATTAAGTAATTAACCCCGTTTTATTACTTTTACAGTTTTACTTTTACACTTTAAATCTCTCATAACTGTCACTTGGAAGTTCAGCTGCTTGCTTGCTAGGTTGAAGAAGATGGTGAAGGACGGAGCCGTTGACGGCGATAAGCCATTGGATTTGTTTCTCAAGATTGGCCTAGATGAAAGGACAGCCAACAACACTGTCGCTAACAACAAGGTCACCACCAATCTCACTGCCGTCATCCACGAGGTGCCTTTCAATTTACCTTTATCGTCTATTGCATCTTTCATTTTCCAACTCTTTACCTTCGATTTCTCTGTTTTTTCATCGACTTTTGTATGGAAATTAGCAAGGGTTTTCGTTATTGTGGAAGGAGTTAGGACTTAGGAGTATTCGGTTCGGCTCTTTAGGAATAATTCCATTGTTGGGGGCTTGGCTTGGGAGTGTGTTAATCAATTCAATGAAAGTTGTTTAATTTTCAGTTTCTTTGGGTTTACACGTCGTTAATGTGGATACTGTATTTCAGGCTGGCGTAACTAGTGGCTGCGATCGAGCAGTTGGCAATTTACTTTATACGGTGAGTTCATACTTCATTGCAAGGTTCTGTACACTAGTAGCTCATAGTTGGCTGTTTCTATATGGGGTTGACTAAGAAATAAAGTTCCACACTTGCTCAATTTCATTGCTGCAATGCCTAGAAGCATTCCAAGTTAGTTACTTGTAAAATTTAGATGGAAGTTGATCCCTGTTAGGATTCCTGGATTTGTCTTCTTATGCATCCTGACTGTGCTTGTTTCTTTTGGATGTATCGCATTTGACATGGAAATTGATTTGATGTTTTTCCCTGGCAGGTCGCCACAAAATTCCCTGCAAATGCTCTTGTGCATCGGCCTACGCTGCTCACATATATTACCACATTAAAGGTTGGCATTTGTTTTCAATATTTTATTTTATTTCTTTTTTATCAGTTGATTTGTTTTTTTATATAATTAAATGTGATACCAGTTCTCTATTGTTAAAGAAATGTGGAAGCTAGTTAATGTTTGTCTAGTGTTATTATGGTAAGTATCTCAGCTTTCATACCAATGTTTATGTTTCTGTCCTACGCAGATTAAGACACCTGCTCAGTTGGAAGCTGCCTTTTCCTTTCTATCTGCTACTTCTTCCGACAACTTGAAACTCAATGAGTTTGAAGAAGCTTGTGGTGTTGGTATGATAATATTCTTTTTTTGCAAGTTCATGATAATATTCGTGATTTGTATTAATTGAACATTTTGAAGATTATGAATTTGTTGATAATTCAATCAATAAACCGATGAAAGCTAAGGGAACATTTGACTCTTTTTTTATGTAACTAGAGTGGCTTGAACCAAAATGAAATTGTCTCGTGTTGCTGACGAATTAAGTAGTTTTTTCTTTTTAAGGTTATGTTCAATTTCGTATTCTTTGATGAACAGGAGTTGAGGTCTCACAGGAAGATATTAAACATGTTGTTGATGAGATTTTTGAAGTCCAAAGAGCTGTTATCATAGAGCAGCGCTACAGGACAAATGGTTGGTCGATGTTCTCAATAACATGGCATTGATATACTTAACTGCTATCTCAAAAAAAAAAATACTTAAACTGCAATAAACGGTTTTAAAACTAGTGATTTGTTCACAATAACGAGATAATTGAAGTTTTATATTCGTATGTATTCATGTTGTATTACTAAGGTTTTTTTACTTGATCAACTTTGGTGGAAACAGTCGGTGAACTATTTGGTCATGTGAGAAAGAAGCTGCCATGGGCAGACCCAAAGATTGTTAAGGTAATTACCGACACCTATTCATCCTGCTCCTAAGCCTAACTTCACATCAAGCGTCAATTCTGTAATATAAATGCATATTTTATCCTACGACTTTTTATCCAGGAAATGATTGAAGCAAGATTATATGACCTTCTTGGCGAGAGAACTGCTGCTGACAATGAGAAGCCCACAAAAAAGAAGAAGGAGAAACCAGCCAAAGCTGAGGTGAAACAATTTCTGATTTGCTTTGAATTTTGCAACTTGCAAAACCAAGTAAACACAGAAGGCAGTTGAATGGCTAGTATAGAAAAATGATCTTACAACGGATAATCAGAAAAAGAATGTGAAGGAGTCTTCATTACACTGTAGTCTGTATTTCTCCGGATACCGTCCCAAGTATCTGAATTTTAGTAGGTCTCATAGCTTTTGTGTCATTGGCAGGAAAAGCCTAGTGTTGAAGAGACACCAAAGCCAACTGAAGAGGAAATTAACCCGTACTCAATATTTCCTTCACCACAAGACAACTTTAAGGTAACATATATCATTTGCTACAACTTGATTTTATATTTACTGAGTGTCTTGGTACCAACAGTTTATCATTACATGTTAGATGAATGATCTGTAAAGTGCAGAGACATGAGTTCGTTTTTTTTTTATTATTATTTTTTTTAAAATTTTTTTTGGGAGGAATGGCCATGATTAAGCTCTAGGCATCATAGGATAAAACTTATTATGGTCTAGGATGTTGGTTCACGTCACATACTCATGACATCTGTGTTGTCTCTTAAAATGTGCAGTCCGTCTCCAATAAGATAATACAGTTTTAGTAATGTCAGAGGAGTTGAGCTCTGTATGAATGCATGTGGTGTTAAGTTTGACTTGATTTTATTGTATATGGTTGATGGAGAGCACATGTTGACACAAATAGTGAGTTAGATGTCACAGGTTCAATTCGTGTAAAAAGCCATTGTGAAGAAATTGAAGGGTTCCCCAGTATGGCTTATCATTTTCATGTTTTTATTTAGTTTTTTTTTTTTTTTTTTGTAATGCTGAATTTGAACCTTCCAGAATTGGAAAAATGAATTCTTCTCGAGTTATATATCTTGTAATCCTCAATGATTGATTCCAGGTTCATACTGAGGTATTCTTCAGTGATGGCCATGTACTTAGGGCTTGCAATTCCAAGGATATACTTGAAAGACATCTGAAGGTCACTGGAGGAAGAGTTCTTACTCGCTTTCCTCCTGAACCCAATGGATATTTGCATATAGGACATGCTAAGGTGATTGTATTATTGGACTAATATTTTACTCTTTATTCTTACTTGAGACTTCTGTTCTTGCTTTAATTTGTTAATCGACTGTGTAGGCTATGTTTGTGGACTTTGGCCTAGCAAAAGACAGAGATGGAGGCTGCTACCTTAGGTTGGCAATCTGAAACTTAAAGAAAACACTGTTGGCAAAAACAATACTACAAAATAATGATAATTCTCATTATTTTTTTTTATCACTTCACTCCTGAATTTGGTCCCATTTTTAGTTGAAATAATATTGTAAAACCTGATTCTGAATGAACATCTATGCTTTGACTGGCTGTCAAATATAATCTAATTTATGAGCTGTAATCCCCTTGGAACTTGAAGGCACATTATGATCTAGACTTTATGTTCGATGATAGGTATGATGACACCAATCCAGAAGCTGAAAAGAAGGAATATATCGATCACATTGAAGAAATTGTTGGATGGATGGGGTGGAAACCCCATAAGGTAAATTCTTTTTGATAGACTGTTGACGGTTCACTGTGTTTAGAATTGTCTAATATTATAATATTTGTGCATTCTTAGATTACATACACAAGTGATTATTTCCAAGAACTCTATGATCTTGCGGTGGAATTAATACGAAGGGGTCATGCTTATGTTGATCACCAGGTTAGTAATTTATATACTTGTATTTTGAGGCTTTATTTAACCGTTGAACTTGTTTGTCTGAGGAGTCCCTTTTTACTCTCAGCAAACCTGAGCCAGTAATGACCTTTCTAACTGCTGAAAGCATGTATTGTTTTATAGTTTAGACATAATATATTTTCCTTTTACACCAGACAGCTGAGGAGATAAAAGACTACAGGGAAAAGAAGATGAATAGTCCCTGGAGGGATAGACCTATTGATGAATCTCTGAAGCTGTTTGATGACATGAGGAGGGGCCTGATCGATGAAGGGAAAGCAACATTAAGAATGAAACAGGACATGCAGAGTGATAATTTTAACATGTATGACTTAATTGCCTACCGTATCAAGGTAACTTAATGAAAACTTTTTACGGCATGTATGACTTAACATGTATGACTTAATTGCCTACCGTATCTATGACTTAAACTTTTTACGGCATTGTTAATGTGCTAATTCAATTTTTATTCTCCATATGTGCAGTTTACGCCTCATCCTCATGCAGGAGACAAATGGTGCATCTATCCAAGCTATGATTATGCTCACTGCATAGTTGATTCAATTGAGAATATAACCCACTCTGTATGTATTCCACTCCTTAACCTGAGATACATTCTCTTTTACCTTCATGGAGCATGCGAGTTCTTTCTGTATACCACTGTCACACTACTATAACTCCATTTCTTCTTTAGTTCTTTTCGAAATCGGTTCATATTTGACTCGAAAAGACTTCTAAGTGTAAAATGCGACAATCTATTTTTATACTACTGTGATTCATATGCTCATTTGGCACACTGCATTTTAATTTTGCAGCTTTGCACTCTTGAGTTTGAGACAAGGCGTGCATCATATTACTGGTTGTTGCATGCTCTGGGCCTCTACCAACCTTATGTCTGGGAATATTCCCGACTGAATATTACTAACACAGTGATGTCAAAGAGAAAAGTAAGCTGGCGATTGGACAATGACTGGTTTACTTTGCTTGAATTTGAGACACTTCTCGTTGTTTAGGGACTGACACTAGAGACTCTTTTTGTAGTTAAATCGTCTTGTGACGGAAAAATATGTTGATGGTTGGGATGATCCACGCCTGATGACTCTTGCTGGTTTGCGTCGCAGAGGGGTAACTGCATCTGCCATAAATTCCTTTGTTCATGGAATTGGGATCACGAGAAGGTTGGCTTTCAATTTTGGTCATTGTATTCATGCTATTACTGCATAATTATGCCTATATCTGTTCAATTATGTCTGCTTTTCTGTCCTACAGTGATAATAGTATGATACGTCTAGACCGCCTAGAATATCATGTAAGGGAGGAGCTTAACAAAACTGCACCTCGTACATTGGTTGTTCTGAATCCACTGAAGGTTTGTTCAATACTGTTGAGGGTGTAAATAATATGTCCATTTCTTTTGAGTGCACGTACCTAGGAGTTTGTTCACGTTGACTAATTCTGGCACCACCTTTATGTTTATGTACTGTATCAGGTTATCATTACAAACATGGAAGATGCTGTGATGGACCTTGATGCGAAGAAATGGCCTGACGCTCCGGCAGATGATTCTTCCTCATTCTATAAAGTGAGATTCTATTGGTTTAGCGTCGCATGCTTTTCCGTTTGGCTGTGAATGATACATTCTATAAAGTGACATTTTGTATCATTGTTGATCCTGTGTGGTTCCTGTTTGTTCAAGGTTCCCTTTTCCAAGATAGTATACATTGAACAGTCTGATTTCCGGAGAAAAGATTCTAAAGACTACTATGGACTTGCTCCTGGAAAGTCTGTTCTACTGAGGTACCTCTTGTTAATACTTTGTCTAAAATGCGAGTTACTGCTTGGTGTCTGCTAAAACACAGGTTTGTGCATGTTCCTTAATGTAGGTATGCATTCCCTATCAAGTGCACAAAAGTTTTTCCGTCGGACGAGAATGAGGCAGTTACTGAAATCCATGTCGAGTATGACCCCTCAAAGAAAAGCAAGCCGAAGGTACTAAGTGTATATAATTAGAATGTCTAATATATCCCTATTACGTATGCTGCCTTCATATAACTCTTATGTCTCAATAGAAAAGCAAGTCGAAGGTACTAAGTCTATGTAATTAGAATGTCTAATATAAATATCCCTAATGCGTATGCTGCCTTCATATAACTCTTATGTCTCAATATAGTACATGTTGGTGACTTAGATATTATACCATCAAAATCCATCATTCATGTATCTAGTAAGATGCCCGCATGTCTAATATTAACTTAACTTGATGTTCTTCAGGGGGTTTTGCACTGGGTTTCGGAATCTTCACCAGGTGTTGATCCGCTTAAAGTGGAAGTTAGATTGTTTAACAAACTCTTCAAGTCTGAGGTTGGGAGCTTTTGACCTCAGGGCCATTATTTTTTTGTGTTTGGCTTTGACTTTTCTTGCAATGTTGGCAATACTTATTGTTTTTGTGCTGTAAACAGAATCCTTCTGAACTGGAGGATTGGCTTGGTGATTTGAATCCCGAGTCTAAGGTGGTCGTAAAGGATGCATATGCTGTTCCATCACTGAAAAGTGCCGTCCTTGGAGACAAATTTCAGTTCGAAAGGCTTGGTAATTTCTGAACCCTGCTCAGTCATTTCCTTTTTCATCACTTGCCCTAATTTCATTCCATAGTAAATTGGCATCTTTGCAAATCTACCTCTTAGAAGAAATAAGAAGATAAAAGGATGTCAAATCTGCCTTTATAAAAAGTTGGAATTATAAAATTCAACTGACAATCTCTATGAAACTTGTGATTTAGTTCTTACTATTGCCTAAGGTAAAGCTAGTAGTTCGGCCCCCTATCACACTTGTACTAGCCTGTTCTCCTTGGATAGGCAACGGAACAGGTGTTTTTCTGAGCACAGAACTCAGTTTTCTACACGTTTTAAAACTGGGTAAAGTTATCATCAGCTTTCTACATGTTTTCAAAACTTGGTAAAGTTATCATGTTCTTTCACCCTCGGCATACTCCTATTTTGTTTTCTGTAGCTTGCATCTGTTATAGTTGTAAATTCTGTTGAATGTGACTTTTTCCAGGGTATTTTGCGGTTGACAAGGACTCCTCGCCTGATAATCTTATTTTCAATCGGACTGTTACATTGCGAGATAGTTATGGGAAGTCGGGAAAATGATGTGCCCGTGTGAAGGTAGGATCCAGTGGATAAGATCTTCCATAGAAGTTGTAAGATTGATTCATGTGGTAAATCTACAAATACAAGACATATCTCAAAGTTTGAAGACAAGTAGTCAATGTCATGAGTTTTGTGTTAAATTATGTTGTTTAGTAGTATCCTAGTATGTTGTTTCATTTCACTAATAGGATAATCAGATAATCAGCATCTCTTCATAATTCAAAAAAACACAGTATTCTTTACAATTGTTTGCTTGTGAATGTGATTCAGAGACTAATGGCCTTTTTTGATCAAATCAAGTTCGTTGCTGGATATATCTCATTACATGTCGAGTTTTCGGGGCCTCTAATGAGTTACAGACGATGTTCGAAAGGTTCAATTTTTTATGATGGAAGTATGGTGTGACGATGAAAGCAAGTATAGAGTTTTAAGAAAAACTCCTCCGAACTCAATTTTTTCATTCTCATCAATACCAATCGGATAAAACAACTTTAACACCATTCATATTGTTACATATATTTAGTACTATCTTTCAATATTTTTTTGAGCTGAGCCTGATATCAAAAACGACAAAAACAAACAAGTTAAATTAAGGATGTCGTTAAATCTAGAGCAACTCCCGTTATATTAAAAGTAATCATGTTTATTAATTTGTTTAAACTTTCTTAATAAAACATAATTACTCTCAATATATCAAATATTGCTATGGATTTAACATTTTCTTTAAACTAAGCATAAAATAAAAGGAATTGGACTTTTCAAAGCCAAATATTTTCCCCACTCTGATATCTTTCAGGCTAAGGCCAAAGCTGATTCTTCTTATACCTGGAAGGGTATTTGTTCTGCCATTGATTTTGTTGCAGCAGGTATGCGTTGGCGTGTTGGCAATGGTGAAAACATTGACGTTTGGTCAGATAGGTGGATTCCAGGGAACAGTAACTTCAAAGTTAAAACCCCTGATATCCACCAAGAAGGCCCTCTCCCAGTGTCTCTACTCATTGATCATTCTTCTAACTCTTGGGACTCTTTGATGCTGTCGTATCTATTTTGGCAGGATGATATCGAGGAGATTGTCAAAATCCCCTTATCTCACAGACAAGCTCAGGATTCCAAGATTTGGCACTACTCTAAAGGCGGTTTCTATACCGTCAAATCAGCGTATCATCTAGCACGTGACAGGAAATTGCAGGCCAAAATGAACAGTGTTGGTTCTTGCTCCCATCTCACTACTGCTAACTGGAAGTTTGTTTGGCATACCAAAGTCCCGGGCAAACTCCAACACTTCCTCTGGCGTCTTCTGCACAACATTCTCCCGACTCATAACACCCTCAGCCGTAGACACATAGAAGTTCTGGATACTTGTGTGTTCTGCGAACAAAATTCAGAAACTGGTATGCATATTCTTCGTGATTGCCATGTCGCAAGACAGACCTGGGCCCTCTCCCTGTTTCCCTCACATATAATTTTCAATCACGAGACGCAGCCATGGGACTGGATTTCAAAGGTACGAAAGGAAGTCGATGAATCGGAATTTGCTCGATTTGTAGTCATTTGCTGGTTCTTATGGAGTAACAGAAACCAGAAGAAGTTTGAGAACAAGTTCAGCTCTTCTCCTGAAACTGTCAACAGAGCTCGGCAATTCCTAGATTTTCACTGGAATAACTGGCCGAAATCAGCACCTGCGAAGTCTACTGATAAAATCACTGTCCAAGGTGCTTGGAAAAAACCGCAAGAAGGATGGTTGAAGGTTAACTTCGATGCTGCAGTACCTAGGGGCGGAGGAGAAGGAGGAATTGCAGCGGTAGCAAGAGATCACACGGGTCTCGTGCTAGCTTGGAAAAGGAGGAAACGACATCTTACAGCTGGTATAGAGTATGCAGAGCTCCAGGCGGCTGATCTAGCTGTCCAACTAGCTGCTGAACTCGGATACGATTCCATAATTCTTGAAGGAGACTGTCTGCTTGTGATTCAGGGATTATTATCCAGTTCAAACTGCTTGGAACCATTAGGAGACCTCTACACTCATGTTCGCGAGAAGCTGGGTACATTTCAATTCTTCAGAATTGTTCACATTAGAAGAGATGCTAATCGGCTAGCTCATCTATTATGCCATAATATAGGACAAGATGCCAATGGATATGGCAGTCTGCCTTTTAATTACTTGGAGAATGGCTAGTTTGGTTGTCCTGTATTAGACTAGATAGCTCCCTATATCAGAATTGTGCTTTTCTTGATTATGTTAAGCACCAACCTCCTGTATTATTTTTACAAGTATGAATGAAATCTTGTTTAACTTCAAAAAAAAAAAAAAAAAGGAATTGGACGAATATAATAAAGGGCGAATTTCATCCACTACCCTGTTAGATTTTCTAATTACATCTGGATCCTATTAGATGAAACAATTACATTTGAATCCTAAACTGGTTTTTCTAAACTTTGAACCAAACAAGTCTTTAACTTCTTTTTTTCTTCTTCATCCTTCAACTTTTTATAATTTTAATTTTAACCTCGATTTTTAAAACTTTTTACACAATGGTCATCTTCTTCAACCTTGCTTCTTCTAAAAATGAAACTTCCATTAATGAGCCTCCATTGATGATCTTCAAGCTTCTTCTTCCTCCTTCCTTTTTTTTTTCTTTTTTTTTTTTACTTTTTTTATAATAATATCTCCACAAAAATCCAATGAGCAAATTTAGAATGTAGATCCCCAACCCAGCTAACAATGTAGAATCCTTGAAGTACATAAACTACAGATCAACAAGTCAAGGCATTTCAAGCTTAGCAGAAGCAATTTTCACATCTTATCCAGTCAATATGTCAACAGGATAATATCACAAACATCATAACTCCACACAAATTAAGACGAATTTCAGCTCAAATGCAAAAGAAAGAAGGATGAAAATCAATCATTGAACACACAGCACATAAACTTTACATAAATGAACACAAATCTTATGCAAAGCAACTTCTTCAATAAATTGAACAAACCGGATCTAATTCGACTGACAAATCAAGGTGTTCCAGCTTAATTAGGCAGACACATTGAAAGCTACAGAAATTTCACATTTTATCCACTCAAATAGACAAAACCACAAGACATCATATCGTTAAAATCTCGACTACAGTAAAAACAAGCACCTGCTTATACAGCCTTACAACAGTAAAGAAGCCACAGCAGCTCAACTGATCGAAGCGAAATGAAATAAAAAGCAGTACAAAATAAGAATCCAAAACGAACAATCATACAGCTCAAAAACTCTACACAAATCAACAGAAACATTCAGCTCAAATGCAAAACCACTTCCACATTGAAACGCATGCACCGGATCTAAGTCAACCGACAAAAACCGATCACTGTCAGAAACGAACAATGCAAATGACTTGATCTTGACAAATTGACAGAACTGGTAGAGCAGGAACAGCTGAGAGATTAGGGTTTTACCTTCGTTGCAAACACGAGCGATTTTTCAGACGAGCGATTTTTCAGGTGAAAGAAGGAACTTGTTATTTTGTTCGATCTGTTTTTGGATACGAACTGGAGGACAAAACGACGACGGATTGTATATTGGGAATATGCTCTTAATTTGTTATGGATATTTTTTTATTTTGGTAAGATTTTCGATTCAATCCTTATATAGTAAAGAAACGGTCATTTAATTGGTGACACGCTTTTCTATGATCCATTGTGTGATCTATCTTCATTTTTTTTGCATGGCAACAAATGACATATAACTTCAATACATTGGCTATATTGTGATACACATGGTATTACATGAATCCGAACTCTAGACATTGATTACACGATTCTCGAAAACAGGGGAGAATCCGAACTCAAGACATTGATTACACGACTCTCGGGAATAGGGTTTTTCACCTCAAGAATGATTGTTGGCAACATGATCCATCAAATGTATGAATGATCCACAAGAGGAAGATGATAAGAACATAAAAGTAAGCCGTCCGGAAACCCGACTTGGGGATAATTTTCCATGTAACTTTGGAAATGACCCTGGTCCTTGCAGTCTGCAAGATTAGCCAATGAGGCTTTAACCATTTTATAGTCAAATAGTCAAGATTTACAAGCTGCTGCTGTCTTTTGGTTATTTGGTAATTACTGATCAGCATAGTCTGTATCCATTGAGCCTCAAAAGCCCATCACAGATCATACAGAGTTCCATATGACATGAACTAGAAACACAAGGTAATTTCAACAATTCAGATACCCGAACCGAACTCATTCAAGATACTTGAAAGAGATAGGAGGAATGGAACAAAACAGAATATTTTTATCCTTAATAAACCAATTTCATGCTAACTCTACTTTACACGGCAATCTTAAGCATTAAAAAGCATTAAAAAGTACAGTGCCATAATCAAACAATAGCACACAGTTGCACTATATCATGATAATTCTGCATGTCTGGTGTATGTCAAGATTTCAATGTAAATACGAAGTCCATAAGCTACAAGGTACGAATGTAATTATCTTTTCCTTCCTTCTAGTTACCACTTCCATTCATATACTGTTTCAATATCCTTGCAGTTCTTCTTGATACGGTTAACTGTGGATGTTTAATCCGCTCGTGGGCTGCTTGCACTACTGGCAGGCCTCTTGCCTTTGTAGGTCTGTTGCAAAATTCAGAAACATTTCTGTTAAATTAATATTACAAAACCGATGAAGATCAATAATTACAAATCTCAAAAAGTAAGAGATTTGAAAACAATGCAAGATCCTGAATTATTTGACAGGAGACAATTATAAGAACATTTTTTAGAAAGTGCAAATTAACTTTTCTAGCACCAGGACATAAATGCTTAAAGCAGGATGTATGATATATCCCATTGCGATAGATATACTTAAGTTTCTAGTGCTCACCTGCTTGCCAATGTTAAAGGGAATATATCTGTACTTGATCATATGCATTATCTGGCGTTTCATCGTTAGTACAAAAAGAACGAGCCAGTAGCATAACAAGATAGGCCAGAAGACTGGGACATCGAACATGGAAAAGAAGGTCATCATGAAAGCTATACAGAAAGCTTTTGTGATTGCATACCTGCAACAATAAACAATAGCATCAACTCATCCATGACACACCAAAAGAAAAATACATAACGTGTTGAATCAAAGGGGCTGTAGATTAGTATTTCGGAATATAAAAGCTTAGAGAATCTGAATAGGAAAGTCATAATATAAATCTAAATGGAATGTTCATAATCTGTAGAATAAGAAAAAAGATGATGCCCGCCTAAGTAGTTTTGGAATCCCCGCAGTAGAAAGTTGAGTTCTTGAAGTCAAGAACTGAGTCGTAGAAGACAAATATTTTGATGTGTTTCAAGTATTAGTAGTGCCTTCAGAAAAAAAAAGATTACAAGGATTTGTTTTGTGCTATAAGAACCAAAATATACGGTCTCCAGCTCCTGTCTATGACTTTACTGTATATCTTTTAGAAATAAAGGGTAGCGAAATGGTTGACTCATAGGACGCCCCAAACAATCAGAATATTTCCAAAAGATTCGACTAGCAATATTACGGTGAAACTGCAATTTGGAAATCCGTAAAATAAGTAGACATCACAGCACTAGTGAGAGATGCAACAGGAATCAGGTATGATGGACCAAGGACATCAAGGAAAAAGTTGAAAGACTAATATAATCACCAGAATTTGAACTCTGTAAGACGACGAATGAATGGCTTGAACTCATCTGAACCCTTAGTAGGAAGCATAGGTCCATCACTTGGCTCCAGCTCCGGGTCAACAAGGGGTGACAAAAACCCAATTAGCAGATTGAGAAGGTAAATCCCCAAGCCATAGCTAACAATGTAGAATCCCTGAAGGAAGTAAACCCGCAGGGCATAAATAAACACTAACGAGCCAGTTCCAATCCACCTATATAGAGAATGTGGAGTGGATTTATCCAGATAGTACTGAAAGAGCTTTGAGGCTTCATGCCTCCTTTGATTAAGTGCTGCAGCAGCTGTTGAAGGACCATCTCCTCCAGTCCCTTCCATGAAAGAACTACACCCGAAAACAAAATCAAGTGGATCAGGGAGATACACTCTGGTCAAAATAAAGTGGAAAGAACGTCGAAAGAGTACTACAATACAACAGCGATATAAACAAGAAAAAAAAGCATCTCCCGGCAACAACAATAAATTCTCCATTCACAAATGAAATACCACTGCCCATAGCTTACATTCGTAATCTCAAATTCCATAATCTCTCCTACGTGCTATTTAATGCAGCAGAAACGAATCATAAACACAACACGAGAATCCAAATCAGATCAAAATATTCGAACTTTTATTCATTCAAGAGGAAAAATCAAGGAAAATTCTGAGAATATGTATCGTGAGCAATTAACAGCTTCCACACTCTGCATACACATCATCTCAATCTGACTGCACTTTCCATGCCATGAGCTAGCAAAACGAGAATCTAAATCGAACAACGATATAAACAAAACCACTAAGGTTGTTATCCTGGTTACTCTATTCATAGCTTATAACACATACAACTAAATCCCTAGCTCCTCAATCACAGTTCCTCAGAAATGCAAAGCAATTAACACCAAATTCCAGCTCACAATACACAAGCCCAAGCAATCAACACCTAATTTCAGCTCACAATATGATGAATCCGTAACCAGTGGATCTAAATCAATCAATAACGAAATCACACATGGTAAACAAACAGACTACATGCAATCAATCATGAAACAATTGTTTCACATCCTCGTTTGACCTAAACTGAATCTGAACATGGAATCCGGCAATAATCAGCTCGTGAACAAGAGTTTACCTTCGGTTTGTAGACGAGAGTAAATCAACGGGAGACTTTTCAGGCGATTTTCCGAGGGGAATGAAATGGATCTGTTTGGATACTATTCAGCCAAACAAGAATTTGAGAATTAGAGAAAGGTACAAATTCGAGTAGAGAGGAATTGTAGAGTTCACGAAACGACGACGGATAACTGATTTTTCTCTTCGTTTACAAGGAAGTTGGAAAATTAGACGTTTACTGGATTGAGAAAGCGAGAGATTTGGTAGCCCAATGTTGTTGGGTCAGGTCCGTCAGGAATGGTCTTGATTGGCCCAGTTGATGAGGAAGCAGTCATTTGGATCCATCGCCATTTTAGCCCAATAGGAGCCCGATCTGTAACATGTTCCTTTGATACGTGTACGTTTCGAATTTGTTGACAAAGTTGTATTATACTGTATTGTACGTAAATTGAAAATATACTAGTATATTCCGATTGTACCTAAACTGACAGAGAAGAATTCATATATATCTTGGTGTGCTCGATGTGAAAGCCAGAAGATAAGTGTTGATTGCAGACAATTGAGGTAGTCCTCGATAATATTCTGTAGAGAGTGATCAAGTGTATTGTATGCGAGAACATTCTCAAGATTTGCTACTATCTATTTCTACTAGAGGTTAATCATTCTCCAAACCATCTCGAGCCCTTTACGATAGTAGAGCAATGAGAGTTACTACAATGGACATGAACATCATTTAGTTTTATGTGAATGTTGATATGAAACACTATCTCAATCTTTAATAAACTATTTGTTTGGGGCTTAAAGTCACTAAAAGATGGAGGCACGCGATATGAGTGTATATAATAGGTCAATCGTCGATGTAGTAAATGTATAAAGTATATATTGAAATCCCTAGTCTCTAATTCTCTATTAGATCAACCCTTAAATCATTGTTCTAGTCTTTTTGGTATGTTGGAAATAAGATTTAATCATTGTTACGCAACCTCGATTAACTGATATACCGACTTTATCATTACGTAGGCAGCACAAAAATCTACAAACCGAAGTAACCAATCCGAACCAAATGACCAACCCAACCCGGTGCACCACAGGAAACCCGCCCCAAAAATGGGACCATCTAAAACAACTGACAACAACAAATACAGATAATACGATATCGCTGGTTGTTGATCCGTCCACCTAAGTTCATTAACTACCTCACTGATTCACTCCTATCCAGCTCCCTTATTTAATTCAAACTCTTCTTCAAAACTCCAAATCCTCCGATTCCCAGATCTCAACAATGGCCGGAGCTCTCTCATCTCTCCGGCGAATCTACCTCACAATCTACAACTGGACCGTCTTCCTCGGCTGGTTCCAGGTCTTCTACCTCACCATCAAAACCCTCACCGAGTCCTCCCCCTCCGACGTCTACTCCACCATCGAAAAGCCTCTCATCCTCGCCCAATCCGCCGCAATCGTCGAAATCGTCCACAGCTTAGTCGGAATCGTCCGATCTCCCGTCACCGCGACTCTCCCGCAGGTGTCCTCTCGTCTGTACGTCACCTGGGGGATCCTGTACAGCTTCCCTGAGATCCGGTCGCATGTGCTTGTTTCCTCGCTGATGATCAGCTGGTCGGTTACGGAGATTATTAGGTACGCGTTCTTCGGGTTTAAGGAGGCGTTGGGTTTTGCGCCCAAGTGGTTGATGTGGCTGAGGTACAGTACGTTTCTGGTGCTGTACCCGGTAGGGATTAGTAGTGAGGTTGGGTTGATTTACAGTGCGTTGCCGTATATCAAGGGATCGGAGAAGTTCTGTGTGAGGATGCCGAATAAGTGGAATTTCTCGTTTGATTATTACTGGAATGCGATTTTGGTGCTTGGGTTTTATGTTCCTGGGAGTCCGCATTTGTATGGGTATATGTTGGGACAGAGGAAGAAGGCTCTGGCTAAGGCCAAAGCTGAGTGATTCGTAATATAAAATTTCGTCTCATCTAAAAGCTCATCTAAAAGCTCGGGAGAATGTAGGCGTTGTTTGGCATTGTTTCGAGTTGATGTAGTTCTCTGCATTTCTCCTCCTGTAATTTATTTCATTTGCGATCTTTCGAGTTAGGTTTTACTAGTAATTCTATGTGCCAAGTTTACTTAATGGGGAAATGCATAACCTTGTTTAGGTGTTCAACGTTATCTTATGAGCTCGTTTAGCTATATCGTTGTGCCAAGTTTACTTGATCGGAAAATGTACAACCTTGTTTAGGTTGCTTTTAACCGGGAAATGTGCCAAGTTTACTTGATCGGAAAATGTACAACCTTGTTTAGGTTACGTTTATCCGGGAAATGTACAACCTTGTTTAGGCTGTTTTTAACGGTACCTTATCAGCTCGTTCAGCTATATAACTATCTCGGATTATTTACCCGTTGACCAAGGTAAGTGAGTAACTGAGACGATTAGCTAGTTGATCAAAAATGATTTAACATAACTTATGCAAAACCAATTTGCTAGTGATGATGCAAGTTACTCAATTGAGAATATGAGATGTTTACTCTCATCTAAAGTAGGATTCCGAAGTAGCAGGGGGGAAGAACAAAGAATGTATAATAATGAAAATGTCTGAAATACGAGCAAAAGTATCACATATGGAACAACCATATCATCTCAAAATCGGCATAAACTACAAAAATGGTTTGTGCATATCCGCCATATCATGATCAAATGACAAGCGGCTTACAGGCGTCACATTGAGAATTTGAGATTGATTAGAAGAAATAGCAACAAAATTGAACGAGAAACAGGTGACGGAAGGATAATCCATCTTAAGTTCTTTTAGGTGTTGGTGGCCCTGGTGTAAATTTGCTGGCTTGCATGAGCAGAAACCATCCTGATCAAACCTCTTGCCATCAATTCTCTGATTGCCCTCCTGGCTAGTGATCCACTAATCTGTGATATGCAAACAAAATATACGTCAACAGCTGTAACAAGAGCATTCTAATGGAAGATCAGCTAATTTTGCTACAGACCATATGATGAATCTCATTTATTCGAGATACTATAGCGGAGGAAGAATTTACAGAGTTGCCAGCATAACACTAAGAAGCTACCGGGTCTAAGATAGGATGTTTCTTAACTAATAGTGTATCGAGACAGCAAGAATCCAACATTTCAAAACAGTAGCTTCTCGAAATACTCAAGTGACATCTTTCAAAAAGTATTAATAACTTGGATGGTAAAATTAGTACACAACACAACAACTAGAGAGATACTCAACCTCCCCATGTTACAAGATGATTTAGAAACAAGTACAACTCACACAATTTATAACAGAGGAGTTGAATGATACTAAAGAAGTTTGATTGGTGAACTCAGACTTTCAAATTCGATGTACTCAGCCAGAATTTGATCAAACGAATGGATACAAATGAATTCTAACTTTGTGTCGGGACCTACGAGCCAAGGCACAGTCTCAAATAGACAGTTTCTATGGGGTGTAGATCTCCTAAACAATGTGAATAGAGTGGGTGTGTGGATTAGGGGAGATAGAGATATAGGTCTACTCTTACTCTAGAAACCAGAGTTTGAAATTCCATATTTTCAATCACCAATGTTCAATTCGGTTGTTAGATTCTATGTTGAAAGGAAATGGAGGACACAAAATGCATTGAGCTTTGAAATATCAACTTAATCATTTCTACTTTCTTATGAACGGAAGTATAACTTGTAGCCAAAACTAATCATCCAAGGTTATAAGCAAGTAAGGTGAGAAGAGGAGGGGTCATCGAATAAAAGTCGTACTCAAT
>JAYMSL010001261.1:0-17974 GCA_036897195.1 Plantago coronopus
GTTCACCCAAATCCTGTAAACAGTGAAACCCCCATATCTCACTCAATCCTCCTCCAACCATCCGAAGATGGAGCAACCTGAAGCTCCCAAGCCCCCCAACGGATCAACCCCAGACCCAGAGTGCTCAATTGTATGGTCCCCCGATGGCCACTACATTGTTACGGCGTCGTCTGCCGACCACCAGATCTACATCCACGACGCCGCTTCTCCGGATAATCCTCCCAAAACCATCCCCAACCTAGGCGTTACGGCTCTGGCCATAAGCCCTGATTCCACCTGCCTCGCTGCTGGATCCATTGACAGTTCCGTCAAGCTATACAAATTCCCAAGTAAAGACCTCTTGTACCGGTTTCTACTTTTTCTAGTGTAGATAAATGATTCAGCTGAAATTAGGTAAATGTAACATACCAAATAATTGTCGTGTGTCATGAACTGATTTGCAGTATGTATCAACGTTTTGGAAATTGAATTTTGAGTTATAGGATTGGTTTCAATTTTCTATCTGAATTTCTAGCCTGTATGATTATCTTAATCTTATCATATATTCAGTTTGGGCTCGTTGTTAGAGTTTTTTGTGATGGCATTTCTTGAATTGGATGTTGAATAGACTTCCTAAGTTGAGGAATATAGGCTGCAGATTACTAGACTGTAGAATTTGATTTGTCGAAAGGAAATTTCGCCTAATTGGTAACTCTTACCAAGTGGCAGGGTGAGGGAGAAGATTATTCAGTTCGAGTACGAATTTGCTTTCTAATTGGTTTTCACAAAATTATGTCTGAAAAGATAACTGAACGAAAAACGGAGCATCGTGCTTTTATTGTTTTATTATCTTATTTGACGAATTTTGTATCTTCAGTAAATGTTCTGCTTCTTGAACAGAGGTGTGAGGTTTTTGGACATAAGTTGCTATGTGTACCCATAGTGTATCAAGATTAATATGGTGTATCACTTTTGCAGGTGGGGATTCTGAAAGTAATATCATGACATTCACTCTGCCAGTCCGGTCTCTTGCTTTTGATAAATCTGGATCCATTTTAGCTGCTGGTGGTGATGATAAGGTCATAAAACTGATTAATACAATTGATGGAAGTATTGCCCGTGTTCTTAGTGGGCATAACAGACCTGTTACTAGCTTAGCTTTTGATCCAAAAAATGAATGCCTGGCTTCAATGGATTTATTAAGGACTGTAAAAAGATGGCGACTCGGGGGCGGATATATGTGTTCTACCTTCAATGGTTTAACTCTTCGCGTTTGTGGTTTTACAAGGAGGATACTTGCTTGGAGTCCAGATGGGGAAATGTTAGCTGTGCCAGGTTTGAGAAATGGTATTGTAATGTATCCCAGAGACAGATCTGTAGATCTTTATTCTGTTAGAGGTCCTGATGGTCAGCGTGCTTGCTTCTTATCATGGTCGCCTGACGGAAAATATATGGCTACCTCTGATTTCGGTGGCCAGATACTTATATGGGATGTTGCAAGCAAGCAAATCATTAATTATCGAAAATTGACTGAATCCATATCTTGTAGTGCATGGAAGCCTGATGGAAATGCTTTGGCAGTTATAGATGTTATGGGAAAGTATAGTGTATGGGAATCAGTTGTACCATCACCATTGGAATCGCTAACTGAAGGGATGCCTTTTCTCTATTCAAGTTGTGGAAATGGCTTCTCCTTGTTTGACAAGGAAGGCAAACCTAGTGCCTTGGATAATATTGGTGTTAACGAAAAAGACATCCTTGCATCAAAGCTATCTAGTCGGAAAAGATCGTGCGGCGAGTTTCTTGACCAAGTGGTGAAGGAATATGATGAACTTCGTCTTGCTAAGCCTGAATTGGCACTGCGTCCTCGGGCAGCAGATTCGTTCTGCAGTAGAATGAAGAAAGATACCGACTTTGTTGAATATTATGATAAAGCTAAGTGGTTGTATTTCGACTACGATGGCTCCAATGAAGATCTTCTGGAGGCTCGTGCGTTGGAGATGTACTACAACAGCAAGCAGTATCATATGCCATGTCTCCATGCTTGGAAGTGTACAAGACAATTCTCTGTGTGGCAAAGGAAAATCAATGAAGCCCTTCCTTGCACTGAAACAGACGATGACAACGATCAGAGTATAGGATCCGTCAAGCGACACAGGGTTGACCTTGATAAGGAAGCCCAGTCGGACGAAAATAGTGCCAGTTCAAGCCAATCCCACTGTTCCACTTCCAGCAGGGAGTCACTCGTGTATAGCAAGCCAGTGTTCCAGCGAGCATATTTGGAGATCAAAAAAAGGAAATTAGCCGTGGATACAATGAGATCGGCAAATGAAGAAAAGAGACTGGAGCTGGAAGAAGTAAAACTTGCATCTAGGGAGAAGGATAGGAAGATGAAGTTCTACTTCCAGTTACTGAGCCTAGACAGTCTTACTGATGAACAGAAAGAGATAAAGGCCTTTCTTGAAAAAGAGTTCTGTGTGTAGTTCAAGGGTGTTTAGTCTTTAGACTTTAGAGTTTAGATCCATCTTTGTTTTGATTGTACTGTCTCTAATTTTAGTTTGGTGTGCTTAATCCTAGTACACTTTGAATGTGATTTCAACTCTTAGTTTTATGTAGGTGTTGAATATCATTTATATGTATCTTCGACTATTTTAAATGTAATGACACCATCGGTAGCATCGCCCTTTGTAACGATCAAGACTGGTAAGTCGGCCGGTCCATACGGTTGTGAGTTGTCCATGTACCAGTCGAAGATTCGGCTGCTATGGCCGCCCTTGCTTCTGCAGGTGGAACACTCCAGGTTGCAGAATTACTCGGAATGCTGCCAAGATATTGGTATCTTTGGTTTCGTATTCAGAAGTATAATAAGTCAATTTGTACTCTTTTAACACCCGCCTTAAATCCAGATAATTTAACTTATACATCAATTATTATTTAACATTAAAATTCATGTGGTAAAATGTTTTTTAGACTAATTGTAGTAACATATATTATAAAATTAGATATTTTGTTGATAAATTTAACTGTTCTAAATTTTGATATAGAGTGCGTATAATTATAAACAGAAAATAGTCTAATACAAAATACTACAATATTAGTATTAGAAAAATACTTATGTAGTAATTTCCATTTATGAGAAAATGATATTTTTCCGTAGTATCAATAATATAATTGAATAATATAAAATGTAAGTAGTTTATAAGTATTTTCTGTGCATATCAGTGTTAAAATGTAGTGTGTTATTTTAGTATACCAGTGGACAGTATTTTGACGTTTTTCCAATAATCATCCCATAATATAAATTCAGAAATCAGAAGTATAAATAAATCCTCCCGCCAAAACCCTACAAGCGCAAAACCCATTCCCGCCAAATCCCCTCTCTCTCTCCAATTAGTTTATCTCCATAACCATTTCATTTCCAAACTCAACCAAAAAGCATTTCCCCTAAATCCTGTAAACCCTATCATCTCCATCAAAGCCTCCACGAAAATGAAGATCCGAACGAAGCTCCGTGAAGCTCACAAGTCCACTGAATCTAGCTCAGTTTCGTCGATTGTATGGTCCTCCAACGGCAACCACATCGTCACGGCTTCGTCTTCCGACAACTCGATCTGCATCCACGACGCCGTTGCAACGGCTAATCCTCCAAAAACCCTGCTCCACCACCGTGAAGGCGTTACGGCGTTGGCTATAAGCCCTAATTCCACCTGCCTCGCTTCTGGATCTATTGACCATTCCGTCAAGCTCTATAAATTTCCAAGTAATTCGTTAATCACTCTTTTCTAGTGTAGATGATTGGGATTATCTTCACTGTTTGATTCATTCTGTTCTAGCTGAACTTTTTATTATGGCAAACTTTGGATCTTTGTATTTGGAATAGATAGTTAGTTCAGTATACGCCCCAATTTGAGCTAGTGAGGCTGGGTTTATAGTATGTAAACTACACTAGTTGAATGGGTTTTTTTTCTGGTAATTTGCTTGCTACAATTTCTACCTGAATTTATATAGCATGGAGGATTAGCTTACTAGCCTGTAGAGTTCGAACTGTAGATAGTTCTCCACTTTGGATTTTTGACTGAACTGGAAAGAACAAGTAAATGATTAACCAGTGGCTGGGAAAAGATGATTCTGTGTAATTCACTACCTGCATAGTTTTTTTTACACAAGATTTATGTCTAAATAAACTCATTCAAACTATTCTAAGCATTGAAATGGAGCATAGTCTTCTTTTGCTTGCTACATACCTCAAGTTCCAAATTCAGTATCTTTATCTATTTTTGCTGAATTTACTTGTCCCTGGCTTCATGTTACCTTGGTTAATGAATCAACTTGATTAATCTATAAAGCATCAATATTGATATGATGTATCACTTCTGTAGGTGGAGATTTTGAAAGTAATATCACTAGATTCACATTGCCAATCCGTGCTCTTGCTTTTAATAAATCTGGGTCCATTTTGGCTGCTGCGGGCGATGATGAAGGCATTAAATTAGTTAATACAATTGATGGAACTATTGCCAGAGTCCTAAAAGGGCATAAAGGACCTGTCACTTGCTTAGCTTTTGATCCAAAAAGCGAATACCTGGCTTCATTGGATTCTTTTGGGACGGTCATTTTCTGGGATCTCCAGTCTGGGAGCACAATCCATGTCCTCAATGGTATAGCTCCTAATAATGGTTCTAGTGCTTCTGTCAGGAATATACTTGCATGGAGTCCAGATGGAGAAATGCTAGCTGCGCCGGGTTTAAGAAATGATGTTGTAATATATGATAGAGACACTGCTGAAAAGCTTTTTGCTCTTAGAGGGGATCATATTCAACCTATTTGCTTCTTATCATGGTCGCCTAATGGAAAATATATGGCTACTTCTGGTTTAGATAGGCAGATTCTTATTTGGGATGTTGCCAAGAAACAAGACATTGATAGACAGAAATTTGCAGAATGCATATCTTGTATGGCATGGAAGCCTCAGGGAAATGCTTTAGCAGTTATTGATGTTATGGGCAAGTATGGTGTGTGGGAATCTGCTGTACCGTCAACGATGAAATCTCCAACAGAAGACATACCTAGTCTCTATATGAGGAGTGGCAATGGCTTTTCCTTGTTTGACATGGAAGATGAACCTAGTGCATCAGGTAGTTTGAGTGATCTCAATGAAGACAGTCTTGGTGATGCAGAGCTATCTAGTCGTAAAAGATCGCGCAGGCAACCTAAATATGAAGATGACTGGGGTGTAGATATTGAGGATGAGTTGGAGGACATTCCAAAGGTTGAGCGGCGCAAAAAGGCTTTTCATGGTCACAAAGATAGCGCTAGTGGTCAAACTGGATTACGAACCATGGCTCCAGGACCAAAAATGCAAGAAGCTTTCCAACCAGGAGCTACTCCTGTGCAGCTTGGAAAGAGGCATTTCCTTTGCTATAACATGGTTGGAAGTATTACCACAATGCAACATGATGGATATTCACATATAGAGGTACATTATAATCTTGTTCACACTCTTCGTTTGAATGATTATAATTTAGGCTTCTTTCCTAAACACCATGTATTTCTTTGCTGTTGGTGAGAACGGAAGTAGGAGACTCTTAACTCCCTTTGGGATGTCAGTTGGGCAACTGATGCAGTTAGAATTTAATTGTGATGGCTCTGTAAACATAGGCTGAAAGGGAAGCTATATTACTTAGTGAAGAATTCAACATACCTTATTATTCTGGGTATTAAACTTATGTGCTATCTGAAAGTATTTCAAAAAATGGGCACTGTATTAATGAGATGGTTTCTTTTAACACTTAACACTACCTGATTGTCCACACACATACTTATTTTCATCGTCTGACTGCAGACAGATTTTCATGACACTAGCACTGGTCCACGTGTTCCAGCAATGAGTGATTATTTTGGTTTTACAATGGCTTCTCTAAATGAGCATGGGAGTGTATTTGCCAATCCCTGCAAAGGTGAGAAGAATATGAGCACACTCATGTATCGCCCCTTCAGTACTTGGGCAAACAACAGTGAGGTAATCCTCCCAGCTTCATATTTATAAACCCATGAAAACATCATGTTCGGGCAGATATATGTAGTAAGAATAAAAGTGCATTTTTGCCTTGCTGACTTCCATCCTGTTGTGCAAATGTAGTGGTCTATGCGATTTGAAGGAGAAGAAGTTAGAGCAATAGCACTAGGAAATGATTGGGTTGCTGCTGTTACCAGCCTTAATTTTCTTCGTATCTACACAGTGGGAGGTTTGCAGGTTTGTACACTTACATTCAGTTCTCAACCATTTCTCAAACACACCTAATTTTTAGCGTTCTCTCCCAGAAATATGTTGTCTCTCTCGACGGACCAGTGGTTACTGCAGTGGGGTTCAAGGATGAACTTGCAGTTGTCACACATACTTCCCCTTCTCTCCCTACAGATGAGCAGGTAATATCATATTTTGGAAATAAACATGTGCTCATCTGCTTTTCTTGAAGTGCGCAAACATCTATATGTAGCAATTTGGTTCCAGTTCAGATCCTCAAAAGAAATTTTTTCTCTTGCAGATGCTGGAGTTTGAAGTGTTCAATGTTCCTTTGGGGACACAACCTCTCAGAGGACGACTTCCATTGACTCCTGGGTCACGTTTAATATGGTTTGGTTTTAGTGAGGAAGGCCAGCTGAGCTCTTTTGATTCTAAGGTGCATTCCTTTGACGTTGAACTTAATATATGTTGCGTTATGATGTTATGAATGTTTAGCTAAAATATCTGGTTATCTATGTGTAGGGTTTCTTGAGGGTCTTTACACATCAACTTGGTGCTAGATGGCTACCACTATTCAGGTACTAAAGTCATGTATGTTGTTTGATTAATTATTTTTTCTGTAACTATCAGTCTGGCTGAGTCTAATTCTTATTACCAGTGCCAGTAAAGTAAAGAAGCCAGAGGAAAATTATTGGGTTACTGGATTGAACCAAACCAAGCTATTTTGCATTGTCTGCAAATCACCCGAGACCTGTCCACAGGTATAGTGGCTATTCATGGATGCAACTCTTGGTCCAAATTTTTCTGCTTACTGAAATCTACAATTATTTGCTTTTTCAGCCCAATCCCAAGCCAGTCCTTACCTTGCTAGACCTATCATTCCCCCTTCCTTCGTCTGATCTTGGAGCAGATAACCTCGAGAATGAATTTATGATGTGCAACATGCATCTTTCCCAGGCAAGTTCTCTCACCTTCATTGATTATGGTATTTTCGAGGTCGTTTTGTCTGATACAATCCAAAACTGTATTCAGGGGAGGAGTCATGAATAAGTTTTAGGGAGCCAAAGTGCTGATTTTGAATTTTAGGGGGTGAATTCCTAATTTGTTTACAAAAAGGATAGGTTAAATAAAATACGTGCATTGTTTTTTGAATTCAGGGGGGCGTTCACCTCATGTTTCCTTTTGTTTCCTTTTTCCATTTCTGCAACAAGACTAATTTTCCATAGAAATAGAATGGTTATATGCATGATTTTTAAGGACCTGAGGAATATTTTACTGATGAAAAAAGAAAAGAGAAGACTGGATTCTTGTTAATTGTAATACTTGAGCCCTATATTATTGGAATGCCAATATGCTGTGTTTTCCTCGTGCTTTCTGTTTTCCCTCTAATCATTCTACGTTCTTCCAGATTCAAAGAACTATAGAAGAAAAGGCTGCTGCTGGCCATGACACAACCTTGCTAGATGATGAGGCTTTTAATCTGGAAATATCACTAGACAGATGCATTGTGAAGCTCATTGCATCTTGTTGCAATGGTACACTCTTATTGGCAGAGTTAATCCATTTCCAAATGTTCATGATTGACATTTTTTCCCTTCACGGTGCTGCTGTGGTTTAAAATGCTATTTGCAGACTACATCACAGAATATTGATCAAGTCTTCTATGTATTTTTTGCATGATCAGGTGACAAACTTGAGAGGGCCACTGAGCTTGTGAAACTTCTTTCATTAGACAAGTCTGTTAGAGCCGCGATCAAGCTTGTAACAAACTTGAAACTTACAAATTTGGCTGAGCGATTCAATGACATATTGGAGGTGAGATTACATCCTGCTAAGATCCTCCAACTTTACTACATTAAATTGATCTGTGAAACAATTAATTAACCATATACTACTAAAATGCATAACCAATTGCTATGTTTTTGTGTTTTCTGAAAATCACGAGTAACCCTATGTTTGCAGAATTTTATAAAGCCCATACCCTACCCTGCAACTTAGCAGATTGCTTGTACTTCCTTTGCCCTTTTCTTTCTTCTTTACTCATCTTCAGAGTATCCTGAACTAAGGATTAGTCATGGGTATTGATTAATTTCAGATATTCTAGTATAATATGACTTTACATGAATGAATGACCCTGTGTGATAATATATTTAACTGTTTAACAGGAGAGATTGCTGAACGAGAAAGAGAGAAACGGGGTGCTCCCTCACAACAATTCCAGTTCTGATGTCACTGGCAAAGGCCCGGTACTTCTTCACAACTCCAACTCTGATATCACCGGCAAAGCTGATGTTACATCACATAAGCTTTCTTCTAAACAAGAAATGAGTAGCACATCACATATATTAGAAGTTCCATTCTTCAAACGAAAACAAAAAGCACAGGACCCAGCCAAAAATGGAAATGTGAAGGCTGAACCAAACCATTCCAGTGCAACTGCAGAAAAGACAACTGAAGTGACGGCTTCTGGTTCTGGTAAGCTAGAGGACACTAAAGACGAAAATATTGGAGAAGCAAAGATGACGAAGGGACCATCTAATCCATTTGCCAAATCATCAAGCAACCAAGCGGCTTCTATGCCATCTAATCCATTTGCAAAGCCATCGAGCGACCCAGTGGCTGCTAAACCATCTAATCCATTTGCAAAATCATCAGGCAACCCATCGGCTTCTAAATCCTTCTTTGACTCTATCAAGAAGAAGTCTAGCACCAATGGCAGCTGACAATATTAGACTATTAGTTCTCTGGATAGGAAGACTGAAACTACAAGTGTACTGTTAAGTTAAGTTAGCTGTTTATAGTGATGAAATGCTCTGATGACTTCTTTTATATGTATTTTATTCATAACAATAAGTGTTGTGATTAATGAAATTTACTCCATTTTAAGTTCATCCTCGTGAAAAATTATTATCTTGGTGCTGAAAAGTTGGAAAAGAAAAATAATTATTATGAAAATCTTTACAGTGATGAATGCAGGAACCGCACAGAGGATGCCGAAACAGGACATGCAGTGACTGTAACGATTGCCTGGTATGAAGACAGTGATATCAGAATGGTCGGCAGTCGAAGAAAGTAAGGTGGAAATGAGACAGGACTATGCTTCAAATGTTGGCAATCAAACTGGCATGATGGAAGGATGCAAAAGGCAACTGATTTTCCCCAAACAGTGACAGGTAAACTGAAAATTGAATGAACATGTACTAATGTACAGTTCAAGTTATAAATTATGATTAGAAACTTTATATCAATTCAAAGTTGGTGAGGGAGAAAAACAGATGTAATGTCTATTTTATTCATCTGCTGTTAATAATGATGATATATCACAAGCAACCTACAGCCACCATACTCAGCCCCACCAGGCCACCACCACCTGCACCACCCAATCTTGATTATCAAGAAATCACTTAACTCTTAAAATTCTTGCTTAGTATCCTTTTCCCCTCCATCCATTTCATTTTCTTGTTCTATCCATGGGGGAGGATTCGAGATCGGGGCTGTCGAAACCGACCCTTCTTTTTGCTGTTCTGGTAATTAGTTTCATACAATGGGGAAGTGGAGCTGATAGCTCAAATGAGTTGCTGTGTAGCATGGATCTCAGCTCATTTCTTCCTCTTCCATATGGTAGTTTGCCAAACATGGTTTGCAAGCCACTCTGGAATTCGTTTTTACTAAGGGTAAGTTCTCTTAGAATACGCATTTACCTTATCTCTGTGTAGAAAAATGATGAATGAAACTTACTTTATTACCTACCTTCCAGTATTCACAGACCAAGGACCATGAAATCACCATCGTCTTATCAACCATGTACACAAGTGGATGGGTTGGAATGGGATTTTCGAGAGATGGAATGATGCTCAACTCAAGCTCTATGGTTGGTTGGGTAACGGCTGAAGGCCGAGCAAGAATCAGGCAGTATCATCTTCAGGGATTCACTCCCTCGGAGATCAAACCAGATCAAGGAGAACTACCACTCACTAGTGTTCCCCCATACGTCGCACTTAACAGTGCTACAATCTATTTGGCCTTCCAGCTCAAGTACAATTCAACTCTGAAAAATCAGCCTGTTCTGTTGGCTTTTGGAACTAAGCCCCCTCACCACCTCCGCCTTACGCATCATGATGATAAAACATCCCTATTGCTTGATTTCTCATCCGGTATATATCTAACTCTCTTTCTTGTTTTTTTATATTTACGTCAATTAAACACTACTATTAAAACTTTCTGTACGTATATTTGCAGGTAAAGCAGATGCCACAGCCGATTCAACTACTACTTTCACGACTAGCATTTTCAAAGATAGAAGAACTCACGGGACACTGGCTCTATTAGCATGGGGCCTTTTTCTTCCAATGGGAGCAATTTTCGCACGATACCTTAGGCATAAAGATAAACTATGGTATTATCTTCATGTGGTCATTCAATTCATTGGATTCATACTCGGGGTTGCAGCCGTGGTCGTAGGACTATCCCTCAACAGCGAGCTCCATGCCTCAATCCCAGCACACAAAGGCATGGGAATTTTCATTCTTACGATCACTATTCTCCAGGTACAAACACATCCAAATTCATCAATGAAAAGTGATCAACAATGTTAAACCTTATTCCAAATAACATCTCGGATTTTGTTTCGCTGCAGGTACTTGCTTTCTTTTTACGACCCAGTAACGACAGCAAGTTGAGGAAGTATTGGAACTGGTACCACAACTGGCTTGGAAGACTCTGCCTTCTATTTGCAGCAGTGAACATAGTTTTGGGGATACATATTGCAGGATCAGAACAGGCATGGAAAATCGGATACGGATTCCTGGTTGGTTCTGTCTTGGTCACAAGTATTGTCCTCGAAACATTGCTGAGACTTAAAATGTCAAGGGACAAAGATCGCCCTCCTGCTTTTACGATGAGCTCACTCAAGCATGATCAGGTTACACAACTGTAACCTCTACTGGGCTGTGATTATACAACTGGTCGTTTACTCGTGTTTATACATATACATGAATGTATAATACTAGCAGAATTTTGGGAGGAAAATGTGTTTCCAGATTGTCAAGAGGAAATCTGAGAGACTATACTGGAACTAATTTTTTGTATGAGCACCATAAGCTCTTGGTTTAGTGTTTGAATTTGTAGAAATTTAGTCAGTATTTCAACAGTAGAATGTGGTATGCAAGTGTGAAATATATACCAGAGTGAGATTCATTTCAGAGCATGCAGTTCACATAGTTTCTTCTGTCTTCAAATGCATCCACATAAGTATGTTAGTGTGCAAACTGGACTAACCTCAAATTCTTAAAGGTGAATCGAATTCAACACCCGATAACAATTGATTATTGGTTGAAAGAGAGGAGTAGCATACTCTTTGTGAGATAAACCCAATAGGAGTTAGACTATGGGAAATGTTCACTCTCTGCTAGCCCTACCAATTTCAGTACAATTCATGCACATCCGTCCAATCCAGACATACCAATTCAAATTCAGACCAACTCAGAACTGTCGGATCCAAACAAGTTTGTTCTATGGTGGGTGGGGATGGATCCGATACGACCAAGTTCGGATCCGCACGGACCTTCCAATGATCTTATGGATTCGTGATGGATTAGATTCATATAGGTTCAGATAGCGACATATCAGTCCGGATCAGACAATATTGGCCGATTGCAAAGCCTATTTTCGGGTACATTGTTTGCCATCCCGGTCAGGTGATTGCTCATGATCCCCAGAGTTGTATGCAAAATCAAATCCCACACATACCAATCAAAGAAATTGCAATTGATTTGACGCAATCTCCAATCAAAGAAATTGCAATTGATTTGACCTAATTCTCCGAACGGTGTCGTTTGCCACGGCCCTAACGCGAATTATATCACAAACAGAGCGTGAAACTAATGCGTCAATTAAAAGCCACAAGTTTGAGCATGAAACTTATTTGCCTGTCCTGAACTGAACAGAATCCCTCTCATCAATCAAGGTACATTTGATATATACAAGCAATTTCTATCTTTCTTCACTACAAATTTTACCATTTTTCTCAATTCAGTTACAATTTCGGTTCCTTGTTCTTGTTTCTTGGATTCCTGAAGTTGTTTATGTAATGCCTGATACCTGTTTGATGAATTTCCGCATCCAGCTTTTGAGCTATTTTCAGTCATGGGAACTCAAAACCTCCAAGCGAGCTCCATTTTCAAGAACTTCACTGAACCTTCAGTGTTTTATGCTTCTCAAGGGAAGCAAAAGTTGAGTCTTGCTGCGCCACAGCTTGTTCATAGTATGTCTTTCTTATTGGCACTGGTAGTTATTGTAGACTCTGATATTCTCTGACAATTTTCTTTCCGTTTCTACTTTTGTTTTAGAGAATCGAAAGCTGTCGGTACAATGTGGCGTTCGGTTTCGTCCTTGCATAGATATACACAAGGTTCGATTTCCATATGCCATGGGTTTATTCTATGTTTTAATGTAAATTGTAGTATTGTTATTTGTTACATTTGTTGCAGAAATGGAATGATGATTCAGATGTAATAGGAATACATGTGTTTGAGTCTGTGCTCATGTTTGCTAGTTTATATACGTTTGATGCTAGTGGATTTTCACCGTTTCAATAGGAACTGTGACAAATAACATTTTTTATGACTAACATTAAGATGGTTTTCATTCAGGGGAAAGTAAAACAGATTGTTGGGTCCACTCTTCAAGATAGTCAGGAGGGGAGTTCAAGTCTAATTACTAATTTTGAATCTGATAAATCAGCCTCACAGTATGCTGAAATGTACAAGAACGATGGGCTTACTGGTGGTCATGCAATCATGCTTGGGGCTGACCCCTTGAGCATAGTAGCAGCTATTGAAGCATTGCATACTTATCCTGGTACATGCTCCCTGCATAAAACATTTAGCAAGGCAAAAACAATGGCTCATACTGCTTAATCTTTTCTCAAATCAATTGCAATAAAAGTTTCATGTGCTGATGTTATCATGATGCTGAGTCTATTACATTCCGCAAGTACCTGGGATAGTCTATTACTTCTTTTCTTATCAAGATTCTCTGTGCAGCATATTTAAAATCTGATTTTGTGGGAATGGAATTTAACTCGAATAGCTTGCGTGGAGTTACATCATGTCTGCATTATTTACTTTGTTCCCAGCTGCTATCAGATGTCTTAAGTTTCACGAATTGTCTAATTACTGAGAGTTTGTGTTGGAAACGCATAGGTGGTTTGCAAGTTGGAGGTGGAATCAATTCAAATAATGCCCTGACTTACATAGATGAAGGAGCAAGCCATATAATTGTTACCTCAGTACGTACTCATTGATTTTTTTATTATATTACAAGAAAGAACCAGCTTATGCCAAAATTGTGTTATCTTCTGTATTAAATGCAAATCTTTCTTCCACTTTTTTTTCCAGTGCTAAAAAAATAAAGGAAAAAAAATAATAATTCCCAACTGTAGTTAAGGATGACTTGCATGTGCCACGGAGAAAGGGTTCGTGGTGCAGTTGTTCATTTTCCATATCTACTGCTGTAATTAGATTTTCGAATATAAAGAATGCTAAGGTTGTCTCTACTTTATTCTCACATGAAGATGTTTTCTATCTGAAGTGGCATGAGGGAGTTGTATTTGGACATGTAGAAGTTCCCATATACTTTAGAGGAAAGATCCTGCTACCTCTGAACATACATATTGTGTTTTTTAATCTTTAGGCCTTTGGGTACTATGCATGATAGTGATTTCTCACGTTTCAAGCTTGACCAATCAATACTTTTTTTATGTGATTGCAGTATGTATTTAATAATGGACAAGTTGATTTTGAAAGGCTAAAAGAGCTTGCCCATATAGTCGGAAAACAGAGACTTGTGTTGGATCTTAGTTGCAGAAAAAAGGTAAGTCTCAACCTGGTTGATAATTATTAACCCTTACACTCTTATGCAAATGTACTCGGGACTCGGGAGGTCTGATACTATGCCATTGTCTATTAGACTTGTTGGTAGGTATATTTTATGATTACTGTCCATCACAACGGGAAAAAAACCATTTTCAATCTATTGTTAGCAGTGACATGTCAAGTTTTTGTGTAGGAGGACAAATATGCAGTGGTGACTGATAGATGGCAGAAGTTTAGTGATGTATATCTCGATCAAAAAGTTTTGGACTTCCTCGCCAGCTATGCTGATGAATTTCTGGTTCATGGAGTTGACGTCGAAGGCAAAAAGTACGTTTCACTCCAACATTGTTTCTTTAACAGTATTTTTCTGAAAAGTAGTTATTCTGTTTGCTATTTTTCTGCTGCAAGAGATTAAAATCTCTTTTTGATACCAAGATTCTTATACTTACCATCTTATTTTATTTACTACTGATACAGGCTGGGAATTGACGAAGAGCTTGTGTCATTGCTAGGCAAATACTCATCGGTAACTGATCTCATAACATTTATAATTTGGAAGCTTTGAGTTACTGTGGTAGCTTTTTCTCAAACTAAACTATTCAGCTTCGTTTCTTCTATGATTCAGTCTTCTAGTCTCTATTTGCAATGCTACTAACTATCAAATACTTCATTATTTTGACGATGTAAACGATGTAATGAGAGTAGGTAGACATATCACTCTCTTACTTGTTTAATAGGGAACACTGGCCAAATCATGCAATAGAATTCTAATTATGCACCCAATATTATAAACCCCTAAACATCTATTTATTTTTATTGATTTCAGATTCCTGTAACTTATGCTGGTGGAGTCACCACCATGGCCGACTTAGAGAGGATCAAGGTAGCAGGAATGGGACGCGTTGATGTAACCGTAGGAAGTGCTCTGGATATTTTTGGTGGTAACTTGGCTTACAAGGATGTAGTCAATTGGCATTATCAGCAAGAGTAACTGTCTGTTTGACATTAATCTGTTTCTTCGTTTTCCCCACACTATCTGATACTTTGCGGATAGAGATATGGACTACCATACTCATTTATGCCGCATTAGACACAATTTCAGCTACTAAAGAGAGAGGTCTTTGCAGGGTTGCACCAAGCTGCTGTAGAGCACATTATGGTGATCAACTTTTGAGAGCATTGTGAAGTGTTTTGATTAACTTATGTTTCTGAGCTTGGATTGAATAACAGAACGATCCTTGTGTTATCTGTAATTTTCACGAATCGACATGTCTTTAAGTTACCTAGATTACTTTAATGGATACTGTGATCTTTACATTCAGGAAAGAGTCTCACGCTCACAAGAAAACCAGAAATAAAGTATATGATCTAGAGAGCGATATTAGATCACGAAACACTTGGTATAATTTCACCTCAACATATTGGCGTTGTTAGTTAATTTTGAAATGTATACAAGACTATCATGTATTCAAACACTAGTATTGTGAAAGTACAATAATGAAATTATATGATTATATATAAATTATATGATTATATATATAAAACTTTATCATGTGTAATTTTATAATATATACTCCCCCATTTCATTATTTATGTCACAGTTTGAATCTTTGTAACATATTTCAATTTTGACTAAATATTAATATTAAATTCTAATGGTGAAAATTCTAATAAATTAATATAATATTATAAATTTTATTTCCTAGAAGCTTTAACTTAAATTTATTAATCACAAAAAAATCTATCTGGCTCTAATAATAGAATTTGAAGAATATATATTAAATTCATTGAATATTTTCTTGGTCTAATCTAGAAGTGTGGTGTTCTCAAAATCGAACTCAAACTCCTCTCCTATATAAAGGTCGATTGGGGTTACATGTATACTACATCTTTCAAGAGGTACAACTCAAAGAAAAGAGAAATAAGAGTTATTTGTAATGACTAAGTTACTTGTATCATTTTTGTTAGTCATTTTCTTGGTTTCTCACGGACCAGGTATTTAATTTATTTCCTTTTCTTTCATCCAATACGTCGGGATTCGAATCAGTGTTTAACAATCTAGACTCGCAGGTGGTGTTGCTGGAGAGGACAAGCAATGCGTTTATACATTTGACTATCCATGCATTCCGACGGTTTTAAATTCATGCGAAATACCTTGCAAAGCCGGACCACTCTTCCCAACATCATACGTATGGAGTCATTGTTCCAAGGGCATCCCACCTAAAAGAGATGCATGCCAATGCATCTACTGGTGCTAATACGAATTGTTTGTAATACCATTTATACCAGATTAAATATATGATTTTAATGTCACAACTACAAGAAATAATTATACATTTATTCTGATCTTATAAGTTATAAGAACCTTCTCGCTCTGTGACTTGGTCTAATCACCCCTTCGCGATTTCATATTTTATTTTTCCAGTTCAACCCGGGCTAACTATCAATTTGACCGGGTACGATCCAGTTTTGTGACACACCGAACTCCATAATAACTTTTTCATATTACCACCTTTTCCAATCCGAAATCCGGTCTAACCAGTTGACCACCCGGTTAAACGCGAAATTTAAAACATAGCCCGTTATTTGATCCGGTTTGTAATGCAAATATGTGGGACTTGTACTACACCACACCAGTAGTACATTCTACATACAAGTGCCAAAAAGTGCCCCCAACAATTTGTAGGCCACAAAGAGAACTACCCCACAATCTAATCTTGATCGCCACGTGTCACAACCTGATACCTCCATCAAGATTTAAAAGTGTTAAATGGAATGAAACACAAATTTCTGTATCACAAATTTTCTACCCAAACCAACAACTACACTCTAAAAACATCCATCACAGTAGCTTCAGCGGTGGCAGAGGAGGCTGCTCTGAGATAGATGGCCATGAGAGCTTCAGCCACCGCGAGTCTGCCCTCTGTTCCGTCTTCTCCTCCGGTCACTCAGCCGAGCACTGCCACCATTAAAGTTCCCACTTCGTCTAGGAACCAAAGACAACTTGCTAAAACTCCCAATTCTGTGTCACTTCCAGCTACTACTATCTTGCCACTCTTTACTTTTTTTGTTGCTCCGTATGAAGCTAGTGCTCAATTTCTTCCCAAAGAAAAGATTGTCTCTTCTCTCAATCAGGTCATTTCCAATTTCCCTTTTTGCTGCATTTTATTAGTTTCTCAATTCTTGAAATTTATGTTATTTAGTTTTCAGTTCAACTTCAATTATGTTCAGTTCGATTCAGGTACATTCCTTAGTGTTCTAGTACATCCCTACGATGAGTTCAGATTTGGCTAGCTGAAATTTATGATTCAAATAAGTTCAATTCAGTTCAGTTTATTGATTTCCTCGAAGTGTGGTGGTACTGTGGCTGTTAGATATCATTTGGTTTAATTTCTTGAATATACTTGTTTTGCTTCATGTAATGTATGATACTATGATGTACCATACTACAATCTATGTGTCAATTCAGGGTGGGGGTATCTAGTGTTTTCTGCTAGAAAGATAATGAGAATTTTGTTGATTACTTTGGTGTGGCCAATTTTAAGTTTCCATTTTGGTGATAATTTGAGAGGCTTTGATTGCAACTTAGAAAAATTGTTGCTTGGGTTTATAGGTGGATTCTACATTAGATCAAATTCAAGAATTGGGGTCGAGTTTTTTCAGTTCTGCAAGCCAAGTGATTGGAGCTGTTGCAGATGTTGTGAAGCCGGGTGTAGACGTGGCATTGCCTATCTTAAAGCAAGCTGGAGAGGAGGCCCTTAAATTTGCTTCTCCTGTGGTCTCAGAGGCTTCCAAGAAAGCCCAGGACGCCATCCAGGGTACTGGATTTGACACTGAGCCTGTTGTAACTGCCGCTAAGGTGAATATAATGTCTTGT
>JAYMSL010001262.1:0-17961 GCA_036897195.1 Plantago coronopus
GTTCTTGGAGTTTCTCCTAGTTTGTTTGTACCTGTAATTTAGAATGTGTGGCTACTTGCGCACACTTGTTTGTTATTTATCGTGTTCATATTCTTACCTGTTGCCTCTGTTTAAAGTTGAAAGTTGAAACCTCATTTGTTCATAGAGTATCTTTCTCTTAATGCTGCACTGACATATTCGCTCTGACAACTTATGAACTGATAACTGAAGTAAAGTACAAATTTGAAGTAACCAGAAGTGAACTGAACTTAACGGAGTTAAATTTAAGTTGAAAAGAACAGAAGCTAATTGAATGGAACTCTGAAGATAAGAAATCGAATGCATGTTCTGATACAAGTCTTTCTTGACTAAAAATTGAACATTATTGGTTTCATTACCAGATCGAGCCTATACGAAATCACAACAACATTTTGCTACAACAACATTACCACATAATACAAACTAGATTCATCACATCATGCCAATTATGTGTCACACTGCCAGAAGAAGAGTAGGCAGATACATTCATAGTCATCTGCGAATGCCAAGACAGTGAAGAATAGATATATCAGTACAGATCCAAGCATGAATGTTGACATTTTTTCACATGAAGCGAACTAGATTTGGAGAAACAGCAGTAGTTTGAATCCAGCCATGATATATCGAAAGGTAATGTGTTGTTTTATACGGAAGTAATGGAAACTAGCAATCTGTTATCGACTCATCTTAACATCAGAAACATCAAGTATGCAATAAATACAAAGTTCGAACTTACCATGCTATGTTATCCCAATGTAGAAAACCACCATGGCCTCTGGCATTTGAAAACTTGTACGTTGGACCGCAAACTAAATATGAAGAGTAATTCATTTGGTTTAGAACAGAGATATACTAGCATGAACCGCATGCAGACACTGAATGTGAGAAAACAAAGAGAGGGCAAGTACCTTCATAACCCTCAAGAACTGGATCCTCTGCCAAAAGGATGGGAGTGTCCAGGTCAATAAATCTGCAAGGAAATTTGTTTACATTAATTGTGTCAATATGATTATTCATTCTAGACAGTTGCTACTTAATGACAATCCTCGTTGAGTAGGAAATAGATATGAGTCGCAAGTTGGTTGGTAATAGCTGAAGTCTTAAAATGAACTGCATGGCGATAAGTATTGTGAATGAATATAGTTTTGCTCACTTGAAACATCCAAGGCCAGCAGCCAAGTGACCAGCAAAGCCCATTGCGAGCCTAGTTTCAACCATCCCACCAATCATGAGATCTATCCCAGATGCCCTTGCGAAATCAATAATTTCAAGAGCCCCAAGAACTCCAACTTTGGCAAGCTTAATATTTAACACGTCTGCAAGGTTATCCTTTACTATTCTTTCTACATCTGCTAAACTACGACAGCTTTCATCAGCAGCAACTGATACACCATACGTTTTCCTTGCAACACTTGTAACATAACCGAGACCTTCCCAGTCATCTCTGTGAACAGGTTGCTCAAAAAGAATCGGAGTCACTTCCATTTCTGCGATAAATGAGGATAAGCTTAAAATGACATTTTCTAAAATTTACATCAACAGTTTAGATTAGAGTAACTCATATTACCATGTAACTTTTTCAGAACTTCTATGGCTTCCTCGGACTTGTAACCCTCATTTGCATCTAAAATAAACGAGCAAGTGGGGTGGACATCGCGTATAGCTTGAAGCACTTGGATGTCAGAAGCCAGATTCTTTCCTACTTTGAGCTTTAAAACCTTGAAACCTTCAACGCGATATTTTGAAGCCAGTTCAGCTGCTTCGGTTGGGGAAACTATAGGAATCTAGACAGAACAAGTAAGAAAATCAGTTTATGCTAATGCGGAAAGAGCTCTTTATCTCTTCACTTGTCTTTCTTCTTTCTCAGTATCAAATTTTCTTTCTTTGCAAGTCTCTTCAGTGATAGATGGATTTGAAAAAGAGAAGGAGACTATACTGTTATATCCGTTGTTATCGTATTTGAAACTCCACCAAACAGTCTCCACAAGGGAACTCCAATGCTTCTAGAAACTGCATCAATCAATGCCATCTCAACTCCTGCCCTGACCTTCATCACCATATAGAATCTGATGAGCAACATAAAAAGTTCGACCTGGCTAACTTACAAGAAATATCAAGTACTAGCCAGATGCCAAATTTCACATAATATTCACTGCGAACCCCATACCTAGAAGTTAATAATAAATCCACACAACTCGTTTCGCCAATATAGAATAATATCGAAGCTCGGGAATTGTTTACACAAATCCCAAATGCAGTAACCAAAACAAAGCCATATGATTGGTATTTTCCTGTGCTGTCTAGTGTCTACTCTCTCCCTACATTTCTAAACCTCTGCTACATACGCGTTGACTTAATGCTAACATACTTGTACACCTACTACTTATATCGATGCAATCACTCAATCTAGAATCCCAATTCAGGAAAGCCATATCATTCAGCATCATTAAGTATCATACAGTCGTCGAAAGTAACATACTTTTAATTATGCAGTACATAAATGTATAACATGAACAGCATAAGAAGAAGAAGGAGGGACTCACAGAAGCAAAGTGATGACCAGGAAGCAAGTGATTGATCTCACCCAAGACAATACCCAAAGTAGTCCCACTAGTCTTGTTCAACAAATCACAAGCCTCACCAGCTTTAGCCAGTGCAGAGGACTGATCCTCGGCAGTAACATGGGGCAAAATCGGAGCTTCTCCCCACCCAACACAGCCATTTCTGAGCTCAATCCGAACACCCACGTTCTCGACACTTGTCAACCTAGAGGAGGCAATAGTAAAAGGAGCAATTAAGGGGACATTCAAAGGCCTCCCCTCAGCTCTCTGCACGTTGACCGTGTAGGTTTCTAACAAATCCTTGAAGTGGAGAGATGCAGGGGCGGCCATGGTGGGGTTTTTGCTGAATTTGGGGGCCAAACAGAGCGGAGCTGGTGATGATGGTGATGATGAAGAAAACATTTTTGGTGAATTTGGGGGATCAAATTTGTGATTGGTGGGGGAAACTAAAGAAGAGAGTGAGTAGTAGTACTATGTGAAGAGGTGCTGCCATTGTTGCATAGTTTACTCTGTTTTTGGAGCTGTTGTTCAAGAAACTATTTTAAAATTGCAAATTTGCCAAGTAAAAAAATACAAAGGTGGGGTTTCCAGTGGTTCGATTGTATCTGCTTTGTCTTTCTTGGCTGATGAACAGGTAAATCATAACTGGGGATTTTTCACAAAGGATGATCAATCTTGGATAATCAAAGATGCCAAATTGATCATGTTCTTGGATAAATTTGCAGGAATTGGGATGCAGAGAGCTCGAATTACTACTGGTATCTCACTGTAAAAATTACACCTTTAAACGAAACGAAATCTTTTTTGAAAACGACGGAGGAAAAATGTATTTTTGGGACACTTATTTTCTATATTGTCGCTTTGCCGTTAACAAAAAAAAACGTTATTGCTTTACGAATATCCGATAGTTTAATACACTATTCTTGGTGAAAAACACTAAATACATCCCTGCAAATGTGTTTTGAAAACCGGAAACATTTTATTACTAGAAGTGATACCAGCATATTCTTGTATTGATTACATACAACTTCTTATAAAAGTCGATTTTGTATTACATATGTAAAAAAATCGTCTCCTACAAGACACACTGCGTCTTACGAATGGTGTAAAAATTAAACCTTCAGTGTATATTTACCACATTCTATAGATGTTCATTTTGCAACAAAGGGAATTTATTTATTGATTTACTATTATATCATTTTGTTCATTAGTTAGGACTTGGGAGTCTTTTTGTATTTTATGTGCATTAGTTAGGACTTGGGAGTCTTTGTTTATTGATTTTATTATAATATAATTTGTTCCAAGATGCTGCTAAGCTAATGACACAGACTTAGTTATTCTAATTATGATTAGTTATAACACACAACACAACTAATCTAAAAAGTAGAAACTAAAAAGGCAGGCTTCTCTATACATTGAAAAGCCACTGACCTTCCATAATATCCAAATCCCAGATTCAGCAGCCTACAGTACCTTCTTAAAGTTCCACCACCTTCATTTCCTTTATATACAATTATTTAATTTAATTTAGTAAGATTCAGCTCATCAGGTAAGTTCAGATAAGTTTAGGTTTGCGTATATGAAATAAGTTCAGTTCAGTTTACAGGTTTTCAGACAAATTGAACAGAGGATTAGATAATTAATGAACAAAAGGCTTGCAGCTTCTTTAGAATCTCTGAATTGCAAGTTGCAAAACCTGCAAAAGGGAGATGTAACCAGAAACCGGCTAGTGTAATACAAAGGGGACTGTAGGATTTGCTCACTCACAAACAGGACAGATTTTGTTACAGCACCAAACCAAACTGGACAAATTTTGCTACAACACCAGCTCTTGGGAGGGGACTTAAGTACTGGTGTAGAGATAAGTACTAGCATGCTCATGTATACATCCAATTTTTCCTGTGAGTTTTCGACGAGCAGAGGAGAACACGTATTATACATACGGAGGCTGAATACAACTAGTACAGAGCTCCACATAACAAGTGAGAGCAAAAAGAGAGGGTGGGAGGTGGAAGAATGACACTCCTGGACTGGAGATTATATACAACCTTATAGCATCATACTTGATACATCATACATCCAATATCCCAACTCTACTGTTAAGAAAATGGCAATACGCCGAAAATTGTTACAGAGTACATCGTTTTCATTATCACAACTAATGTAAGTAAAACAAGTACAACAGCGAGTAGATGGTCGAACAATGGTTGTGATATGTTACCGTTGGGACTTTGGAGTGATCAAAACTCCCATATACACCAAATTCATCTACCTCCCTAACCTGCAAGTAGATACTGCATAATATGTTAGCTGTACAACATATAAATAAGGTGCTATAACATGAAATTTCGAAATACAAGTTCAGCTACTCTGGGAATACAACAGAACGCGCAGGGATAAGATTGTTTTTCTAATGTATTGTAGCAGACATTGCAAAGAACAAAATGCAAGCACGAAAGTGTACTTACATACCAAAGTCGTCATATCATCATTCCTCGGGTGGAAAAATAGATAGCTTGAATCCACCAGAATTGATTGTTTGATCCCTTTGCAATTGTCTTTTCCTGTCTTGAATATTTTTTGCTGAGGCCACGGCAGATTTAGTGGTACGGTACAAGTCTAACACCTGGAAACTTGGTATGTCACCCAGACCAATTGGGATTTGCTGGAGCTCTTCACAGTTCTTCAACTCAAGGTTTTTGAGCCTAGGGAAATGGGATTGGGAAGCGGTCCAAGTGACCAAATCTGTACGCCCGATGTACAAGACTTCAAGTTTGCGAAAATTTCCATCAACCGCCTCCCAAGTATCCCCCATGAATGCTTTATCTTTCAATTTGAGCACCTCCAAATTATACAACAGTCCTAGAGAGGACATATGGCACCAATCAAGAAAAGTATCAGCTAAGGTTAGGCTCCGTAGGTTTCTTGGGAATTGGTATGCTTGAGGAAGGCCAGGCAAAGGGTTCTCGGAAGCTGCTCTAGGGAATACATCATTTATCAACTTCAGCTTTTCAAGCTTATCCAATTTCCCCAAAGTATCTAGTGATCCGTTCCTTGGTTCAAGAAGCAACGCTAGTCGCCCACGAATGCCTAAACTTTTCACATAACGGGCCTTACTGAGGATCCCAACCGAGCAACTTTGAGGTGAAATTGTACCAAGGCTTTGAATATTTTCACCTTCATCACCAGTTTCTGGTGTCTTCGGCAGAATAGCAGATGCATTCGTCTTGAAATGCCTCAACTGTTTCATTTTCCATATATCTGCTTTGATTTCTAAAGTCCGTTGCTTTGTTTCAACTATAAGAGTTTCTATGTTCCAAAGCTTCGAGAATCCAGAAGGGAGAATAGCTAAATCAAATGATATAGTTATGTACCTCAAATGAAAAAGTTGGAATATGTCTTTGGGAATCTTATGGAATTTAATGGGCTCGATTTCCAAAACTCTAAGCAGCTTGAAAGCTTCAGAGATGACTGACGTGCTGTCTGCCGGCAAGTTGATCTCCTCCTTGGAGAAATACACAAAAGAGCGGACACGAGGGCCAGAAGGTTTTGAAGAAACAAAGTCGGTCATATTCGAATGAATACACAAACGGCGGGAGTGTTGTATGTTAGCAAGTGGAGGATCAAACCTTCCTTCTCTTGACCTTTTTATTTCTTGGAAGAAATTTTCTCGCTCGGATCCAGCTTCAGTTCGGCAGAAATCACGAAGCATATCATGAATGCGACATGTTTTGACTCTACCATCTCGCCTCCTCTTTTCAACTCTTAGCAAGTTCCTATTTATCAGTTCATCCAAATAGCTTTCTGCATAATACTCCAAGCTCAAACCACCAACCTTTCGCTGTATAAATCCTTCCGCAGCCCACATTCGAGTCAATTTCCGTGCCGGAATTTCAAAATCTTCAGGAAACATTCCCAAGTACAAAAAGCATGCTCTCAAATGATAAGGCATTCTATCATAACTCAACGCAATGATCTTTTCCATATGTTTCGTTGGGTCCTCTGCAACAATGAAAGCATTAACATTCTGGGAAACTTCCCGCCATGTATTTTTCACTGCAACCACATTATCTTCTGTTACTGAGATTTTTTTGGTGAGGATTCCTGCAATGACCACTATTGCAAGTGGTAGGTTGCCACATTTATTTATAATGGATCTCCCAAAAGGTTCCAACTCATTGGGGAACTCAGGCTTGCCAAAGACCTCATACCGAAGCAGCAACCAACTCTCTTCTTCTGTTAAGAAACGCAAGTTGTGAGGAGCCCTTTTGCAGTTAGCATACCTTGCCACTTCCATCTGACGGCTAGTAATCAAGACTTTCCCCATCTTATTGTTTGTTGGAAGCGCAACTTTAAGTTTATCCCAGTCCTCAGTCGTCCACACATCATCCATGACAATCAGGAATTTCTCTTTCTCCAAATTACTAGCCACCATCAGTGCTAACTCCTTATCAGTTTTGTTATTCACGTCCTCACGGACAATGTGGAATTCTTTTAGGATTTCAAGAAATACACTTCTCCTTGTGAACTTTTGAGAAACATAAACCCATATACATGTCGGGAATCCATATTGGATTCTCCAATCCCGGAAAATCTTTCCTGCAAGAGTAGTCTTTCCCAGACCTGGCATTCCAATGATGGAGATGACATCAAGTTGCTCTGTATCTTCTCTAAGATAACCAATCAATTTATTTGCCTCATCGTCAAATCCCACAATGTTCATTTGTTTTACAATGGGAGCCTGCCATGTGATTTTGATACAAGAAATCATAAAGTAAGAATAAAGAATATTGCAAACAAACATACATGATACTGTACATGAGAAACAGATGATCTTAAGTAGGAAAATGGAGAATCTCATACTGACCCACAACCAATATTATGCATAAATACCACATCCTATCAGTTTTAGTCCTTCCGAATCAAAAGAAATCGGAATCATTTTCAACCATATTAGTCGCTCGCTATTTCTACTCACCCCTACTATCGCTGTAAGGAATTATACTTAAGCATCAAAGAACATCGCTTCTAGTCAATAACATAAATTGCAAGATAAAATAAAACTAAACCAAAACACTCATACCACAGCCAAAAAATAGAAAACAGAACAGAATTTAGCCTAACAGTAGCTTCTGTATTGGTAAACATGGAACTTAGATCTATATCCACATTGAATACACCTTCTTTTGTTTCCTTGTATACTTACCAAGTAGTATTTGCTATTCTGTCTTCACCGCATGATTACATACTAGCAACCACACATTGTACACTTATACTTGTGATCTGTTCGAATTCCAATTTGTACGAAAACACAGATTATAAGGTTTCACATAGTCAAATAGAAACTTCAATCAAGAATAAAAAAACAGGTTCCCTCTGCAATGAGCCTATTAAGATCACAACTTGTCTTCCCAGCTCATCCTATAAGCTTTCAATTTGACATACACAATTTTTATCAGCATGTGCTATGAGAAAGAAAACTAGGAAATTTCTTCGATTCCACTTGTGTCCCAGTCCTTAAATCGACTAGCTCAGTTCGTTCACCTTAAATTAAACTAAAAACTTTGACCACCAAGCACAAGAGCCATAAATTTAAAAGTGGTACATGACAACGAAGCACAACTCAGTATTTACGCTTCACCTCCACCTCCAACCATCCAACCAATATGTAGGGTTCGAGTCACCCTTTGCAGTTTCCGAAAAAATTAAAAAGTGGTACATAACATGGAATCCAATTTGGGGAAAAATTAGGGGAATATGACTGAAATATACTACTAGAAGTCTAGAAGTACTACCTCATTTTCTTCAGAATCGTCGTCGTGATCGGCATCTGCAACATTGATGAGAGCAAAATCAACTTTGGTCTTATCCCCATGAATCTCCTTGACTCTGGCGCTGACATCCTCAACCTGTTTAGCGATCCCTATCAAATTGGGAGGTGTTCTGCGCAGTTTCTTGAAAACGGGGAATCTGGAACTTCCCTGATCAGCAGTTTGAGTGACAAATGTGTCAATAGTGTCCTCAGCTTCGTAGACAACATCGCGTATTTCTCTGATGAGCTCCCTCATCCGCTCGCTCTTCCGGCGCTTCATAGTGGTGTCCTGGAGAAAGGCGTTTAGCAACCGGAGGTCCTTCTCGAGCTTCTCCACCTGGGGTCTTGCGTTGGCGATTAGGCTCCCGTAGTGTAGCAGGAGCTGCTTCAGGTTGTCTAGAAGGAATTCCACTGCTGCATCTGCCATTAATTCTTGTAGCAGATTCAGATACAGATCAAGATTCAGACCAGTCAATCTCTTCTTCTTCTTCTTCTTCTTCAGATAACAACAACACTTCACTGGTTGGTTCTTCAGATACTACTTTAGTTCAAGTTTGGGCGTAGACTTTGAAAAATCAAAGTAAACGCAATCAGACAAAAGTTCCAGCCTTCCAGGGACCTGCAGGATATTTTTATTATCATATTTCCCACTTTACCCTCTTCAAGCTTTTTTATTGCTCAACTACCCCCTCATTTTTCACAATCTAATTCCGGTGGAAACTTTTCATTTTGATATTTGATTTCAAGATTATCATTTTCATTTTTTTACGTACTACTTTCAATTATAATAATAAATATATTCAAAATTATCATACCCTAATAAATTTTCAAATATCAAACTCATTAATAATAAATATATATAATTTTCAAACTCACTATACTCCCGTATTCGGTTGACTGTAAAGTCAAATGAGAAGTTTCGGGCGGGACGGAATGAAAATTTCCAATATTATTTGCAAGTAATTTATAGTTGAAGTTCTATTTTGAATATCTTAAAAATATATATATAGTTGAAGTTGACAAATATTAAGTGAGAAAATTCAAATGATATTCAGACGACCAAGTATATTAAAGCAAGTTGAAAGTCTAAAGTATACTTAAATCCATTATATGTTACATTTCAACTAGAAATTCGACTTTAATTATGGAAAATGTGTGAATCTAATTATATATTAATTCATCGATTTTTTTTTTATATTAATTCATCGATTATTCCGCACTATCATATGGGCTTTAGATTCCCATCAGAAGAGGGTAAAAGTTATTTGAATCTTGTTTTACAAACAAGTCAAGGAGTATCTGCTAAAAAGGTTCCTTAATTTGGGAAACAATATACTAAGTCTGAAGCCATACCTTTCTCAACCACATAGGCTAGATAGGAGGCCAGCAACTTTCTTTGCTTCCAAGTTTTGAACATATTCCACAAGCTTGTGTATCTATAAGCTAATGCACTATGTGTTGTACGTTCATTTGCACCACAACAGATTACACAAAATTCAAATGGATGCCTCATCGTCGCATTCTGGTAGACTGTTTGGCCGGCAAAGAACGCTGTACGATGTCCTGGGACGAGGAAAAGGTAACATTACGTACCTACCTGTTCGTTCATTGATAAACAAATGCAATTGAACGTTACATCTAAAGAAAGTCGTCGACCTGTCAATTTTTCTTACAAATATTGTGATTTTATACAGTTGCTGATATCCTGTTATGGAGGAACACAAGAGTTTCTGCTGCAATTCTGAGTGGAAACATAGCAATCTGGTTCCTGTTCCAGGTTGTGGAATACAATTTGGTGACTCTTCTTTGTCACATCTTCATCTCTACTATGCTGGTCATCTTTATATGGTCCACTGCTGCAGAATTCTTCAAATGGTAAGCCAAGAAATTGATATTCTTCGTATATAGATTATGGCGAACGCAGTAAGCTAGATAAGATATATTTCATCAAAATATTCGAGATAAGATGTCTTCATATATCTATTGTATTGGCTGATAATAAACTCAACAATTTGTCACAGGCAACCTCCCAGTATTCCAAGAATCGTGTTCCAGGATTCGACTTTCACAAATGCTGCTTCAACCTTCCACAAAAGATTTAACGACATTCTGTCGATGATACTATATGTTGCGACTGGAAATGATCCCAGGATCTTCTTTATGGTGAAGATAAACACTGTCCTAACTCCTAAGAACAAAATAAGTTGTCTGCTTTTATTTCCTTCTCAGGTTAATTTCCTAACGGATTGACCTGATTTTCGCCTTGCAGACAATAGCTTCTCTGTGGATAATCTCAATCATTGGCAGCTCAATCAGTAGCTTGAATCTTCTATTTTTTGGTAAAACAAAATTTAATTCAGCTCTCTCTATTGCCACATCCGTGCTCTACTTGAAAATCGATTAATTAGTTCCTTGTTCACTAGGAATTCTCTGCTTGGAAACTGTCCCTTTCCTGTATGAGAAATATGAGGATGAAGTTGATGATCTTGCCTATCAAGTGCTGAGGGGGTTCAAGAAAGCCTACATCAAGTTCGATGCTGACTTTATGAGCAAAATTCCTAGAGGATCCCGGAAAACCAAGTGAAAAATTAACATGAGTCCACTTTCAAGATGCTAATCCAAGTCCATCTCGTTAAGATCACCTAGTTTAGCGCCAAAACTTATACGGTTGTTGTAACAAATCCAATCTACGCTCAACGGTGACCGTGATTCAACACTTTCGTTGCTGTCCTATTCATGTAAACATCGCGTAAATCCAACAGCGGTCTAATGAAAAAATTATATGTAGAACCAACTGCTGCAAAATGTGAATGAAATCCAAACAGGACAAATATCTTTGCTAATTGCATGCTATGTCAAAGTTGAGTACATGCAGAAGTTCCAACTAATAAATGAAACTGAGAAAATCATTAAGCATATACAGAAAATGATCGAGAAAATCATTAAGCATATACAGAAAATGATCGAAATTTGATAGCAGCAAAGCAACAGAAAATTATAAAGATACACATGTGTATCAGTAGTTTTGGGAGCTAGCTATGGAGCTGCTGGTGCTTTGCATAAGGGGCAGGTGTTTTTCTGTCTAAGCCACTTCTTTATACAATCAGTGTGATATAAATGACCACAGCTACGAAGCTTCCCCGTATCTTGCCCACGCTTGTATGCCTCCTGCAGTGAATCAACACACGAACGCATTTTACAAATCTTTTGTCACTAAGTATATCGATCACAATTAACCCTGAACTGAACTGTTATACTAGTATAGTCTATAGCTGATCCTGACCTGGCAAATAGTGCATATCTTCTTGGGTTTTCTCATTCGGGACCTGATGAGAGAGCAAGCAAGGGCATCCTCTTTCAATCCGGTGCTCACGTATCCAATCCTGTCACTCAGTTCTAGTAATTGCTGCTCTCAACATCAATCAAACACAACAAACAAAACGATATAAGTTATAATTTCGAGTTATTAGAAACATATGATCGATCAAGTACCGGCCACAAAGCTCTAGTATATACATACCTCGTAGGTCATATGATCAATGTTGAGTCTGAGGTTCCTGTATTTATCGCTCCTCCGCTCCATTTCGCTTAATACCGCCCCCATTAACTTGATCAATCTACAGCATAACAATCTGCAACATCGTTCACATATCATTACAGATAAAGAATTCCAGTCAGTGAAGAACGTATATATAAAGAAGAAAAAAAACAAGAAAGGGTTACTAATTAGTGCAAGATCACCTTAGAGATGAAGCTTGAGTCCTGCTGGGAAGAGAGCCGGGAAAGTTGATTTAAGCTTGATCAATGGTGATTTCTGTACGTACGTAGCTTATAGAATCAGATAATGTTCAACTTCTTCTATGATTCCTATGAACTCGCAACTCTAGTCATTCATGGGCCGAGGGCACCCAAGGTCCCAATTCAGTTTAATTCTAAATTCCAGTGTTTTCAGTTTTTCCAAGTGTACTAAAATTAAATTAAAGATATATAATAAGCAGAAAAACTTGCGTAAAATATTCAATTTTGAACTATTTATTGTTCAATTGAGTCCAGATTTAAGGATCAATTTGAAAATTTTCAATAAATAACTTGCAAATATACAATCCATGTTACACAAAACTTTTTAAATCTACCATATCTATTACATCTTTTTCTCCTGTTTTCGTAATCTGAATTTATAAAAATATGCTTATAAAAAAATAATTCTGACTTCACCAAAATAATCTTTTCGTTAATCTCTACGATTTGACATCCATAATGAATATGTTTCGACAAATTTTTATTTTCAAAATAATAGTTGAAAATTACATACTTTTATCAAATTCTTATTAAAAAAATAATTTATTATATCATATTACGCTTATCCAAATAATTCAAATATCATTAAAATAATCATTAAAATAATCTCTTTGTTAATGTGTATGATTTGACACCAAGAATGCATATGTTTCAATAAGTTTTTATTTTAAATAAATAGTCGAAAATTATACTCCCTCCGTCCATGAATAAACTTCCCACTCTTATTTTGGTCAACGAAATAAAGTTTAAATACTTTTTGAGTATTATGTTACAAGTGGAGGTGGTTAAATTACTTTTTGATATGTTGTAATTAAATGTGTGGATGGAGATTTGGGACCACATGTCCAAAAATGGAAATGGGAAACTTTGTATTGGACTACCAAAATGAAAAGTGGGAAATTATTGACTGGACGGAGGGAGTACAATTTATCACACAAAAACACAAAATAAAAATAATATAAAACCTATAAAAAATTGCTACAATACCATGAATATGCTTCACGTGTGTAACACGTTACGCGATTCTAGTAATTTCATAACATAAACGCTCAAATGAAGAACAATCCCCAAATTGCTTCTTCAGAATCCCCAAATTACAAAACACACGCTCAAGCTCAAATGAAGAGCCCTTGCCCCTTCGCTTCCGCCGTCCTTCGCCTCCGCCTAAGCCCCGCCTCCGCCATCCCCCGCTTCTACTCCGCGAGCTCAAGGAAAAGATTTCGCGTCACAATTCGACCAAAAGATTCTCTTCCGCCGTACTCCGCCTCCGCCTCCTCCGACATCCCCCGCTTCGACTCCGCGAGCTCAAGGAAAAGATTTCGCGTCACAATTCGACCAAAAGAGGTACGCTCACATTTCGCTTTATTTGATTATGTTTCTCATTGAATTGATACATAGTTTGCTTCGTTGAGTTCAGTCATGCTCATTGTGGCCTGCAATTTGGATCTCAGATATGGGATTCTTGTTTCTGGTCACTTTTATTTGCTTCTCAGTTTATATTTGTGAAAAGAAGATTACAAGTTTCTGGGCAGTATAGGCTGGACTCTGCTGGTGAATTTGACCTATTGTAATTTGTGTTTTATTTTATGAGAGTGATGGGGATAATATCTGGTGTGATTTGGTTTTTAGTTACTACACATCACATGTGGTCCATTTTCAACTGGTAACAGCAGATGGAGTATGACATTTTGAAATTAAACAAATTGGATTATTTCTTCTACTTGTGTGATTAATGAAAGAAACATTTTTCAGCCCTGTCTAAGCCAAATGGCTTTATGAAAAGAATGGTCATTTTAATGGGGAAGATGGTGGTAAATGTGTAGTGTTTTTTTTTTGTAAAGATAGATGACTTGTTACTTCAACATTGTAGTGTTTTGTAGCTTTATTCCTAAATCTATTCACTGTAATCTTATGGCCTGGCTTGACATTGGAATGAAGAAAATATTTGGTTACTTCCCTGTTTGTATATGCAGCACCTTTATGCTGTCTAAAACTTTGCAGTCCATTGTGTTTAGAAACTGTGGCTCATGTTCCCTTGTCTGCAGATAACTATGGTCGTATCACTTCAGCTATGGACTGCAACCTTCCTTCGCGATTCATCATGGCTGAAAATATTGACAGTAGCTTATTTTTTCGGCTCTTTTCTCAATCACAACCTCTTCTTGGCTATCCATGAGCTCAGTCACAACCTAGCCTTCTCAACTCCTGTCTATAACAGATGGCTAGGAATCTTTGCTAACCTGCCTGTTGGTGTACCAATGTCAGTCACTTTCCAAAAGTACCATCTCGAGCACCATCGATTCCAAGGAGTGGATGGTATTGATATGGACATACCAAGCCACACTGAAGCAAATCATGTGACAAACATAGTCTCAAAATCCATATGGGTTGTTATGCAATTGTTTTTCTATGCTCTTCGTCCGCTCTTTCTCAAACCAAAACCACCTGGCTTGTGGGAGTTCATTAATTTCACTATCCAATTTGCTCTTGATGCTGCTATGGTTTACTTCTGGGGTTGGAAGTCCTTTGGTTATCTAATCCTGTCAACATTTGTTGGAGGTGGAATGCACCCAATGGCAGGCCACTTTATATCTGAACACTACGTGTTTAAATCAGACCAAGAGACATACTCCTACTACGGTCCTCTGAATCTGATGACATGGCATGTAGGTTACCATAATGAGCACCATGATTTTCCAAGAATACCTGGGAGCAAGCTACACAAGGTGAAGGAGATAGCACCTGAGTACTATGAGAGCTTGGACTCGTATAAGTCTTGGAGCCAGGTCATTTACTCTTACATAACCGACAGGACAGTTGGTCCTTTTAGCCGAATGAAGAGAAAATTATCAACAAAGTCACAATAGATAGCGGTGTTTTCCCCCTGGTCTGTTTTACATGTTCTGTTGTATTCATTTTGTCTTCAGCTCTCAAATTTGTACCATTTCAATTGTAGTTTAGCCTGTGATGCGATTTAGCCATCTGTAGCTGCTAGCTACCTTTTGTTTAATACACAGAACTGATCTTTGGATCGCATCTCTGTTCTGGTAATTCCTTTGGTTTACCGCCCTAATGAAGATCACCCTATTCTGTGAATAGTTTACATTTGAGAAATTTCTGCTCACATGATGAACCATGTGTATGAGAATTGAGCATGTTATGCTAGATTCATAACTCCATCTGATAACATGTATTGATTGTCACAGGCTCGGATATTGTACCGAGTTGTTCTACACATGAACCCCAGTTAAATTCACCACTAGAGAACTACTCATATCATGTCTAACTTGTGTATCCACTCTGAAGATAAAGAACACTGAATATAAAAATTCCAAACCATAATAATACAATTACAACTGCTAGACCATGCTCATACCAAATTGATCCTTCACTCTTTTGTGAAAAAAGTCAGTTGCTCCTCTACCTCCTCCTGAGTCCTGATGCACCAGGACCAAACTTTTCATAGCACCTGATCTCCCAGAGTTGACACTAAATGAGCTAGCATGCCTGCTAACAACCCGAAACTTCTACGTGCACTCCAAGGTAATTATTCGGTAAACCAGAGCTGAAATTCCACCCCGATTGCAACATTTCACTGCCTGATTGACTTGAACTAATATCTTTTCTTGTTTGATGCAAGTGAGTGTAACGAAGACTCAGATCCATCACATGTGAAAATTTGGTCGGGGTATAAGAACTCATGGATCAAGAAGCTGGCGATTTTAATGATTGATAAGCTGAACGTTTTCTTTCAGCCACCTGCCGACCTTTCCAGATGATTGTATCCATGGCTCTATTTAGCACTAGCTTATCACCTAGTTTTGATGGAAAAAAACTTTCCATATCCGACGTTCCTTCCTGTTTTTAAGACCCTGGTTCAGAATATTGGTTCAAGTTCCACTTTTGGGACCATGGTCAACTCTATGTTTTTCTTAATATTTAAGAAAAATAAGTTATTTTCCCGGATTTACTTAGGTAAAAATTCACAACTTCTTAAAATTGAGTTTTAATTTCCTTAATATCGTAAATATAAATTATAAATGACCTTTGATCAACCTGCTAGATGCTTGTGGATCTTTTGGCATATTCTTCAAAATCTAGATATAATAAGAAACAACTATGTCTGAACTTTAGAAGACAAATTTTCAACCTGACTATTCTATCGGGAGATATCGCACAGAGAAACCAAATGTGTCATGGAGGAAATCCTCTACTCGACAAGGCTAATGTAGGTATCCCTGGATGCTTTAGTTAATCTACTCTACAAGCTCTTGTGCAGGTCCTGCAGGAGATTATCTACATTTTATCAAAGTTATATTACAATAGTATTACAATTGTAATATTGAATGTATTTTTCCTATAATTTTTCATTAACGTTTTCTTAAAGTAATTTGTAATTGAAGAGTAGTTAATCTATTGTAAACTTAATGAGAAGTTTCGGACGGGACGGAGGAAGTTACAAATTGGAGTAGTTAAGAGGTAGTAAGGTTAATGGGCCAAATTTATCGAATGGACTACATGAAGCAATATAAGCCCAAATTGAAATCTAACAATAAGCCCATTAACTACCACCGTTCGTCCCTGCCTCCCTGGTATAATATCTTCACCGCCCCACCGGCTTCATTCTTTTTCTAAAACCCTAGTCCTCGTGACTAGTATTTCGTTCTCCCATTCTCTCCCAACGGATACTTCCAATCAAGCTCAAGCACACCTGAAACTTCAATTCCCTATTCAAAATGGTATGTATTACTCCTCGTAGCTTTCTCAATTCCATTATCTATGTGTTTGTGTTCCGATTGTTTCATGCCTTTTCACTGATATTCAATTGAAATTGACAGCCGCAAGGTGATTACATCGAGCTATCCAGGAAGAGGCATGGATACCGCCTCGACCACTTCGAGCGTAAGCGCAAGAAGGAGGCTCGTGAAGTCCACAAGCGATCCCGGGATGCACAGAGTGTAAGTGATTCTTTTTCTGTATTGGGATTCAATATCAGCTGAGCTGTTGTATTTTGTTGTTGTTAAAGCGTTTGCTGATGGGAAGGGAATTTTTTAAATCATTGATGTTTTTGAATGAAACAGGCGTTGGGTATCAAGGGTAAGATCCTTGCTAAGAAGAGATACTCGGAGAAGGCCCTCATGAAGAAAACGTATGGCTTTTTGCGTATTCTGATTGTGTTTATTTTTCTATGACGCTTTAATTAGTGTGGTATATACCAAAATAAATTTTGTAGTTCTATAGGAGAAGAATACGTACTTAATTATTCTCTTGAGGTCAAATATGATGTAATTGTGTAATACTTGATATCACTCTCTGTTGCAAAAGCTCTTCTATTTCACATAATCTATAAGGCGCTCAATGCATATGTTTGTTGTGCAACTTCATTTGACTTGAGCCACCAAGTATCTTTTTAGAGCTAGATTCTTATTTAGGCAAATGTGAATTTTGCTTCTGATCGAACCGGAGATTTGCTAGTTGTAGTGTTTTTTTTGTCTGTTGTCCTCTCATTAGTCTTTTTTTGAAACTCATTCTATTTTAAATGTGAACTGCTGCTAGTATCTCTTATTCCTCAGCTGTATATTTTTTTTTCTGTGCTCTTTTGAGCATTTCTCCTCTAAGTTCAAAGTGGTTTTGATTTTTTGGCTGATGTTCATTTATATCTCCAGAATTGCTATGCATGAGGAATCATCATCTAGACGCAAGGTTGATGATGAGGTTCAGGATGGGGCTCGACCTGCATATCTTCTTGACTGTGATGAGACAACAAGAGCA
>JAYMSL010001263.1:0-17957 GCA_036897195.1 Plantago coronopus
GTTCAGTATAAGTTTATTTAGTTTAAGTAGGTTTACGTAATTTAAATTTATATTTGAATTCAGTCTAGTTTAGTTCAGATAAGTTCAAGTGAATTGAATGAAACTTTAATTATTTTTAAATATAATATTTATTAATAATGTTGTAGCATATCATTTGCCTTTGCACTATAGTATTACACACACATTTTGTGGTCTATATACAACCAATAGGTACTATTACGTGCTAATCAAGAAGAGGGAGGGAGATGAGCGTGAGTGACAACGGGGATGACGATTTATCTAGTGATTTCCAAACTATTCCATGATCTCATATAAACGTCACTTGTAAGGAAGAAAACAAAAACATCAAATTTGACATATTTATATTTAAAAAAGATATTTCCTTAATCCTAATACACATGTTGTGATTTGGTAGATTTTCAGGAAGCGTCGTAGGGCATCTAAAAAAACCCTTATAATCAATCATATACTATTAATCTCACACATCTTATGGTATTCTGGTATCTTGTAACCACTATTCACCATTCATTGTTCACTACTTAAGAAGTCTTAGTCATTACGTAGATGCTTAAAAATCTAAAATCGGTAATTTATTGATGAAAGGGGGGCGCGAGCAACCTGCGAGACAACAAGTAGCAAACCTAGCTAGACATGTGAGGTTCTAATGTGACACCAGTGTGGTGTCATCTGAACGGACTCCGACGCTCAAGTCAGTAAATAAGTATGCAAAAATAATTTTGGAGACGTGCTAACTCCCTAGGTCTCTGAAGGTAGTTGGTCTCCGTGCTCGTAATTCTTGAAACATAATTTGACCTTGACCTCTTGGAGACATTTGGTGGACTCGTCCGTAACTCGTCAATCTTCATGGGCTTAGCGAGACTAGTGGTGAGCATCTTGGATTGTGAATGCCCAAGGAGGAGAGATGGACTCCTAGCTAGGCCAAGGAGAGAGCCAGACTCGTTGTCGTTGGTGAGCTAGGTCAAGGAGGAGAGTTACATTGGAGAATTAATTCAACTGACTAAATTCCAGACCTCTTTACAAGTTCTTTTAGATGAGATGGAAATCTATCAAGTTGGATTACCGAACCAAAGAGGAGATAGTTAAAACGTCTTGAGGACCTACCCCAGTGAGGAGAGAGTTGGACTCCTTGGTGAGCTAGACAGGGACAGAGTTAGACTCCTTAGTGGGTGAGGCAAGGCAAGCTTGGTTCCTCGCTATCTTGATCGATGTTGATAGCTAAGCCTTGTAGCTGGGTTCAGAACATGGACAAGAGGTTCGTGAGCTCATTTTAGCTTACTTTCCGATATACTTAGGTTTTGTCCTCCGATCTTGTCAGACATAAACCATCAGTTTGGGCCTAAACAGGCCACATTAGGTTTAGGGCTTTACTTTTGATTGGACTGAAATACAAAAATTTACCAATACGATCACTAGACTCCATTCGTTTCAATTATCAACTACCAGCTTGTTAAAGACTACAAGCCCTGTAAGAGAAGGACTAAATACCCCTTTCTAATTTCTCCTATATTTTTCTCATGTCTTAACTAGCTACTACTCGTAAGTAGTAGCTAGTTTTCTAGCTAGAGATGTTTGGCTTATTAATCACCATGTTCATATCACTTACAGTATTGTATTAAACTGTGCACCTATGGTTGAACTACTACTATGATATAAATCGAAACAACTATCTTGATACACGACGAGGAAGACTCTAATCAATGGCGATTAAACATTACAATCTGGAAATTTCTTGCATCTAATCTATCATCTATGTACCTACACAGGTAGTGTTTGCGTCAGATTTTGGTGACAAAGATTTATGAGAATGGAACAAAATATTCAGCAGTCTAATGACTAATGAAAAAGTAAAGTATATATAATTTGATGTTGATGTACATTATATAATTGTAATAATTGAATATTATCTACACAAGAATGGAAGAAATTCCACATTAGGAAAGATACATATATACATTAACATAGGGTCCAGATTCAATGGAAACCTATTTATTTGATTGCGATTTTAAGTCTACTCTTTGAATCGACTACTCATTAAACCTAACACAAATTTCTTTCTCTCACATAATATACAATTACACTACATAATACTATGTTCACAAATAATATATTCCTTTTTAAAAAAAAAGAATGGTCGTATTCGCAATAGTTGTGATTTTAACACTAATCTTGATTACTAGTTATTGGTCCTACCACAACTACTTGATCGTATATGATTGATGTGTATAGGTAACTTTTACTTTATAAATTCTGGTTAGGTTGCGGAATTTGACTCCTCAATTTGTAAGCTTATGAGTTGCATAAGGAGTTGTTCTTGTTTCTAATACATACACTGTATTTGTATTTGACATGCGATCAGTTACATTATCATGTGATTCCACCTGATTTTACTGTATGGCAAATGATACTAAGATTATATATGTGAATAGACAAACACCTGCTAAATTCTGCCCTCTACCTGCTAGCACCTGGTCAACTGTATAAGTATGCGTGTGGGTGTGCACCCTCCCTCGTTCAACATCAGGACCGCCCAACACCCACATCAGTCTGCACCAATACCTGCACCCACTCTTGTTAATTGATTGAAAAGATATTATTTGTAGCTTTGGGAAATGAATTAAGGTTATTGACTACCTAGTAATCATCCTATTATCGGCTGGTATCAAGCACCTTCTCAACTCATTTTGCCAAACTAACACGAAATACTTTTAAAAAAGTGACTTGTGCAGCAACAGTGTTAGGAATAAAATTTAGAAAGTTTAGTTGATCATAATATAGATATTTAGAGGATGAAGAACACTTAAACAAATGAATATAGTACAGATAAAATATGTGGATTTAAAATCCTTCGGGGGGGGGGGGGAATCTTTGCAACCAGAATCCCCCAACTTCGTTCTCGCTCTTATGGAAAATCACCCTAGAAACTATCAAACTTTTTAACCTGCAAGACCAAGTCTGACACCGCGCTCCCACCCTAATCCCCATCGGTAGATGACAATTGCATCGCAACCGTAATATGTAAAAAAATTAGGGAAGGACGGGGTTGTTTTGTTTCAAGATCCTAGGATGCTACGCATGAATTCCCACGGATCTTATAGTTGTGAGGATGCCTAGTAATCTCTATTTGTTATCTCTGTGGAGAAGTTGAAAGGGAATAAATGCTCAATCAATTCGCATCCATTCCATTATAAGGTAACCCAAATGTTCATGAAGGGTTGATCTATTGGTGGCCATGCCAATATATGATTGAAGAGCGGTTTAGGTCTAACTACGCCAGCACAAAATTTTCATGTTTCGATTGAGTAGTAGACCTAGTACGCCGGCATTACACCAAGCATTTTTGCATGAATCACATTGCTTGATCTGTCTTAACTTAAATAATGATTTTTTACTAAGATAACAAATAAGGATACCGTCTTATGAAATACAGTCTTTTTGTAAACACGTGAAAAATCCGTACAAAACACTTATGTACAGTTTTGGAAACACTCCAGACACAGGCGTATAACACTCCTAGAAGTGACTATAAAAAGCAGTTTTTTTTCTTCCGAATTTGCCAATGCCAAAGAGAAGATTAGCTAAATGTAATTCCTGTTCAATCAAAGTAAAGTAAATTTGTCGGCAATCTGAAGGTAATTAAACAGTCATATCTATCCTAGTAGCTCTTAGATAATTACTAATTACCACTAAGATAAATCTACTTTGTGGTGTAACTGTAACCACCACATAAGACAGCAGGAAATTGCAGCGAAATCAGCAACAAACAGGCTTTAATTTTGCGAAGGATGATTAGCAGTAAAATTATAATGGTGTACAAGATTAATGGTGCAAAATAATTACCATGTCAAGTATGAACTCAACAACTTAAAAGCGGCTTTTGCTCACGAGAGAGACAATAAGTTGGTAAAAGTAGAAACACATAAGCCCTTAAGCTGATTCATAATTGCATTTGGTCTCTTATAAACCAATACTTTAATCCCCTAAAAGCCACTTAATTGTGCTTTTGAAAATCTAGCAAAAGTTTGTATTTGTTTATTACTTTAATTAATTAAGAGGTTCACTTGTTCACTTCTTTTTGTAACTTAAAAATAAGCTCGAAAAGTTCACGTGTAACCATTGTCTTCTTTCTAATCAAGTGATCATCATTATTAAAGCCAAAACATACACTATCCAAATCTATATTGTTTTTATTAATATGATTATTTATACATTTATATAAAATGAATTGATTGTTGGCTTTTTGTTACACAATTGTCTTACGTTTGCTTGCTTGGTTTCAAAACCTATGCAAGTCTAGCAAGTCAAAGACACCATGTAGTTGACCATAAGTGTCTTCTTGTTGACTTGTCAACAAAAGAAACTTCCATCACTTGCAAGGAAGACCCATGAATTATGTATATTCTCATTTTTCATGAAAATGATATCTTAGCTACCTATTGATTGTTCTCCTTTTCTCGTTTTACTTTGTGTGATTTCGTTCATGTACATGGTTATTCGATATTGATTAGAAGTAATTAAATTAAGATTATATAATTCAGTTATAGGTTTGTTTGTAATGCAATGGAGTAATGCTAAAGTTCAGTATTGCTTCGAACTCTACCAATAGTGAGAAACGATTGATTTCTACAAGAACATTTCACTTTGCTAACTATTATAGTGTTATTTTACCTATAACCATACTTGTTACTATTTATATACTATAGTATCTTCGGTAGCATTCATTCAACTCCTAAAGATACCTACTCATTTAGTCTGGAATACATGTCATATGAGGACTACTCAATAAGGCTCAAGATGATTCGATTGCACTTGCTAACTGTTGATAGGTAAACAAACTACGGTGTCATACTTATCTCACAACCCTTGTAAACCTATATTTAGAGTCTTCATGATACGTGCCTATATACACACGCGTATATAATGGGAGGTGAAGTGCCAAAATTGATTGTCTTCGGGCTTTATATGCATGCCTATATGTTATGTATTCGTTAGTTAAATGTAAAGAAACCAAAATTGGGATAAAGTCAAAACTGTTATTGTTAGACTTAACTCAAAACATCTTTAATTCTATCGAATCGGACATATTCAAGCAACATGATCAAACTTGTTTGAGTATTCATCAACATTTCCAACTCTTGTCATGAATTTTCATGTAACAAAATTGAACTTGAACAATAATGGGTTGCAACTTGCAAGAGTTGAGAAAGTGTTAATTGATCATCTGCAACCCATTATCAAACACATTATAAAAACACAAGTCAAAAGCAAAATGTCAATCAATCCTCAACAACAATTTGGATACATTCCTGAAGGTCAACAAATAATGAATCCTAGGTAGGATGGCCTTAGCTGTTAAAACTTGAAAGTCTTATATATTCCTTTAAAAGTCTTATTTATACACATTTTTTTAATTCCGATTAATTCTTTTACCATCTTCAAAACGCAATATATATTGCATATAGTATCACATTGCATTTGCTGGAAAACCTAATTGTAATTTGACACTTGAGAAGTGGATCGTCCACTAAAGATGCTTCCATGGTAATCTGCTTCAAATTTGTGCTGTTCAAAATTTGCCTTCTCAAAATTTGACTTGCTACCCAAATGTTCTATCTCTACTATAATTCGGGAACAAATTATGAATTACGACTTGTTCACCTCAGAAATACGGACGAAAGTTCATAATTTGAATACATTGTTTTACAAACTGTTTGATATTGAGTTAGAAAGCTAATTTAATTCCCTAAACAGATTTGACATTAAATTAACACCATTCTTTCTCTTCAAATTTCAGGTTATCATTACTAGACGATAATGTTATAACATGTTACTGTTTGACCTCAGAGGTTCGGTTTGGTCGTAATCGAGTGTCAATTTCAGTCCATTACTGGGTTTAACATGTTATAACCAACATTTTTATGAAATACCGATGTTTCAAGTAATTAAATAAATATACTCATATTGTGTACATAAACCAATAACAATACGGTTGGAACTTCATCGGTTTGGCATTGGTTACTGTTTGACCTCAGAGGTTCGGTTTGGTCGTAATCACCGACACCACTGTAGTCACAAGCAAACCTTGCAACAGGACGACTGGTATTTTGAATCAACTCAGAGTAAGGAGTGTTAATAGATCCGGATTTGAGTGTATAATACTGAGACCAGAAAATTGCTCTCCCAATCCCAAATATAGAATTTTTATCTACAGCAATATTCCCAGCAATTCATTGTCTACGTAGACAATGAAGTAACAGCTTAACCCTATAGTTCAATTACAATTATATGGCGAACAAAGCAAGACAGCTTCTGCCAGTCCTGCATGCTCGTCGCTCTATCTACGCGCACATGTAATGTACATTACATAGATGATATACAGAGGTAATGCAGCCAGTTTTGTGCAATTATCTACATGTCTCTTTCATACTACCACCTGCCAACTTCCAAACCATGGAACAGCTGCCAACACTTGATGAGACATTTTGAGCCCTTGTTCCTAGCTGGTCTGATCTAATAGAAACAAGTTTTGTCTTTGCTCCCATTAATGTGTACATACAATGGAATGGGAGTCGTCGCTTGGACCTGGAGCTGGAGTTGGAGATAGGTTGCCGGCCACACTTTGAAGGATTTTTTGGAAGGAGGATTTGTTATTTTCAGCTTAGATCGAAACCAGCATCAGAATTTATGGCGTATAATAGTTTCTCCTCCATTTGTTGTTTGCTGCACAAGAAGAAAAAGAAACTGACATGAGCAAACTCATTTATTTAGGTTTTATGACCAGGTTATATATCAAAACCAGTGAAATAGGTCATTTCTTGGTAAACCTACTACGTTTGAATTGATACGTTAATAAAAATTCTCACCATGATTACAAATACTCTATAGCTCTGGAATTTATTTATTTTATGTTCATTTATTCCCAAACCAACATAGCACTGTTACTAACATATGCAAGGGGTTGGCGTGTGACATTCCTAAAAGACTAAAAGTAGGGACAGCAAAAAGGGTGATTAAATTAGTAAACCTTCGGTATGGAGGAAGCTTCAGAAGATTCAAGCAAGTAGCTGATGTTGGCAACCGATCAAGAGCTTCTTCAGATGCATTACCAGCAGTCCTATTACATGGAAACAATAAAAGTATGAACAGTCAGCATACATCACATTCACATGAAGTACACTCTTAACTCCCAAAAAAGAAAAAGTAGCAAACCAGTACCTCTGTATGCAAAAGGTAGGCTCCAAGTACTTAAATCCAAGCAAAGGCCCTCGAGAACACCCAGTGGCAAATCTGATAAAAGAAACATGAAACGTTGAGCTCTGAGAGCCACATGGTTCAAGAAGGAGCAAAATTAAGAGGTCCTGTATATGATTCAGAATGATTCACAATCGTGCTCATGATGTGAATTGTGAAGTTGATAAGATTAGCACATATTGATCCCCAAGTCCTTTTCCTTACCACAGTGGATAGTAATTCTGAACAATTAACTTACTAGTTTCTATCTAACCGTTGGGTAATGTGCATTGTTTGCTTAAAAGAAACAGTGAAATAAATTAGGTCCAAGATATAAAGCCAAATACTTCAAACACAACGGCCAACATGATATGCAAGAACCTTGATGCATACTTAACACTCGACAAGGACCAGCAAGCTTTAGCATATGCCCCCAACAGCTATGGTGCATTAGGTCATGCTATAAGCATATTTTCTTTAGAGTTGAAACATCAACCCCCGCCCACAAGAAATCAGAAATAGAATGTATGTGAAATTCACTACGTACTTGATAAGTGGATAATTTTGGACAGACAGAAGACGAATAAAGGACATTGCTACCATGATCATGCAACTGATCAATGGGGGTTTAGCCATCGAACTTCAAACCACAAGAAACATCGGAAAAATGTCGAATAAATCTGTCAATTTATGATAACAGCAAATTCCTAAGAGTAACCAGTTTGGACCCCCAATAAAAACAGAGAGAGGATATGATAACGACATACTTCAAAAACCTCCTTTGATCATCCAAGCTAAGGTTCTCGACAACTTCCCATAACATCTTGATAACATAATGTTCCTGATGGGAAGAAAAAAATAAGGGTCAACGCTCATGTACGTGTAAGACAAACTAAGACAGATTAGAAAGATCAAACAAGTTCCTCTGCTTTAACTTGTATATTTTAAGTTGACGCCATAATGTTCATCTCAATAAGGAAAAAAACCATGACAAAAATAACAGCAGAAGGTTATTAAAAAAATAATCAAGTATGACTTCTTAGAAAGTAGCATGTTTATTTTCTTGAAATCAATCTTCAATATAACAAAGCAAATAGCAGGTACGACATCATCAAAACAAGATAGTGAGACTCATCTTAAGCCAAGACAGTTTAGAAAAGAGATTCCAACTTTTGTTGAGACTGTAGACTTTAATAGAGTCAGCGTGAACAAGAGAAACAAGATTAAGGTCCGAACCTCGTGATAGCCCCCTGTGTAGTTAGTATGACTTTGAAGATCAACTACATCAATACCATCCTTCGATCCGGATATTAGGAGCTGTGAGACATAAGAAATATAATTCAGGAGTCACCTTGATCAATAAAAGTATAAAACTCACAAAGCAAGGGCAACTTTTCAAGCACCCTTAGGTATAAAAACTCAATTTAATGAAGCCAGCCAGTGAAGATGTGAGTACAAGTCAGTACAGCATAAACTGTCATCATTTGATAATAATGCTGTAGAACAAATGTACCAATGAACAAACTCAACCGAATGCATACTATAGCAAGTCTGATGACAGTAGAAGAGAGAGATTCACATTTTCCTTAAATTTGGACCACAGGCTTTACATCAAAAAAATAACAATAACAAACAAAATTTGGGAATTAAAGCAAACGAGCAGAAACTTGGTACCGTGCCAACTTTGGTGCTATTGAGCTGAAAAGCATTGATGCTATTTATGCAGCATAACATATTTACAAATTACAATACAATAACACATAAATAAAATTTGATACATCAATTACTCCTTTTCTCTCAGACTTCATCAATTACTTGCCCATTTTCTCTTCATACTGTAACACCAACTTACAGCTTCCATTACCTTTCTATATAAACTCTTAAAACATATGCCAAGTGGCACTACATTATGGGACCGGGGCATTTAAGCCAATACACTGTCCTAACAAATAGTAATAATCAACACTATAATAATCTACCAACACTAAAACACAACCCAGGTTTGATCCTTGGGGAACTCCCCCAGGGGCTGGTGGAGGGGAAATTAAAAAGAAAATACAAACAAAGAAAACCTAACGACCATGTGGTTCAAAGTACCTGAAGCTCATGCTCATTAAACATGTCAATCCAATCTTTTTGAATAAGTTGTTGAAACCCTCTTAAAAAATGTGAACTTTGTTGACGTATCTGCATAACAAATATAAGGTTCAACAATCAATATTCCAATAAAGAGAAGTTCAAAGACAAAACCCAGAAAACAAGGTTTATCATACCTGAAAGTTCAATCGATGGTTGGCAACAAGATGAATAAATTTAATGACATTATCGTTTGTGACTCGCATGCTTTTTCCATCAGGAAGCAGCTCTTCTTCTGTTTGCTCCCCATATTCGTTGTTAACAATGACAAAATACAACTCTAACTCAGAGATGTCACCTCGATAGCGCTGCAAGATGCAAAACAAGTCGTGAATAAATATGATGTAATTTCAAATTTGAGTACTTGAAGTAATCCAGTAATCCTTTGCTTAAAGTATTGACAGGTACATCACCCAAGGTTTCAAGCTTAAACAAGTGCTAAATTCACTAGAGTTTAGTATTATCCCACACCATCCCCCCCCCAGTCCGTCCCTCTTAAGACAACGTTTTGGGGACAAAAATGTTACGAGAGGAAACATTGCTGGGTGTATTTGTTTATTAGATAATAAGTAGTGTACAAAAAATAAAGTGGTTGTAAAATTAAAATTTAAGAAAGCAGGTTGGTTAGTATTAATTTATTGGAAGTGGTGGGCCATAAATTAAAAAAAATACTTAAGTTTTCCAAAATAGGAAATGTAATGAATCAGATGGGACAAGTAAAAAAGGAAGAATTGAGAATCACATGGGACAGGGGTGGGAGGTCATGATATTATAGTGGGTAGAGAGCATTATCGATCAGCAAAAAATCCCATCCTTCAGACGTCAATACATCGTATGATTTCCAACTGACCTTTGAATTATGACTCCAGTTACCAAGGAATACATATATTGTTAAAGAATTGGTGGCAAGTTTGGCCTAATTTAAGTCGCCTATTTCACTGGAGAAACAAAATTAGAATTTGTCCTGACTTGTGCTACCAAAACTGGCAGTGGGGAACTTACAACACCAAATAAGCAGAGTGGAATATGGGTACCAAATGGATGATTTTTCCTTTAGTCTGCCACCAGAGTTGTGGCTCTGATGATAGACACTTGCATTGTACTTCATCACTTTTACCATTTTCTTTCAGGTAATGTCAAGTTTTCATATTGTCAGAATATCTTAATCGACATACACAAATATGATTCAGATAGAAATTTTCAGAAGCCTATACGACTAATCCGTGTAAGATTTAGCAGACCTAAGCCTAGAGAGAGAACACTTCTACTCTATGGCTTCTACTTCATGTAAATACATAATTAAGTATCTCTTAAAAAAAGTATCGAATTTATCATAGTACAAGGGGACCGTCAGCTGTGGACTAATAACTCCGTTAATTTGCCATTCTGGAAGTTAGATGTGAAAAAGACAAGAGAAGAAATATCTCAGCAACACAAGCCCATGGTGAAAGACATTAATGCCATTTTGAAAACCCAAGGAAACCTAATAAGTAAGAGGAGACGGATAGTGCAAGAGCTATCATGAAGGAGAGAAAATTTACCTTCAGAAAGATCAAATGGCGATACAGTTCTGGATCCAACGAAGGTAAATCATTCAAATAATTATGCCTGAGCAACAGAAACAGAGAATGCATAAAATCCTATGTTGAAGATACCACGTAGAAATATATTACTTTTAACTTAAATGACAGACGGATCCAAATCACAATAGAGTATCAGCCCTATATAAATGATAAAAGATTATTCCAATTAATGATCCTCACGGGTTGTATAGAACAAAACAACATGCAACAAAACATCAAATCATAACTTGAGTTTTTTCTTTATCCGTATTATTAGTGATAATAGCTCTGTACAACCTGTAAAACATAATTTAGTAGAGTTCCAACGCTGCTTAATAATTTCTGAAGTGTCGTGCAGAAGAATACATACACCCAAGAACAGAAAAGTTATGCGCTATAAAAGTGTCACTTACTTTTGCTTCAGCTTGCTTAGGAAGAACGTAGCGAATGGAATATCAACCAAAATCCCCTCAAACATTGCCTACATATATTAAATGGATTTATTAAATTATGGGTACGAAGAATCAATAGAATAAACATTCGAGCACATAAACCTTACATTTCAAGGCTTGTGAAATAGAACATGTTCAGGGATATAAGAATGATTGTATGAAGATTGGCTTGGCCGTAAGGACTCATACATAGAGAACAGGCTGTTTGGATTGTTTCAGATATAAAAAAAATAAAAATGTACTTCCTCTGTCCCGAATCATGGTTTACACTTTTCTATTTACATTTTATTTTTCTATTTATTTTTTATTTTATTGCTTTTCGGACACAAATTATTTAAATCACGAGAAAAAAAATTACAAAAATCATACTTAGAATTTAGAAACAATACTTTCTAAGTATAAGTTTTGTAATTGTTTTTCCCGTTGAGATTTATGAATAATTAGTGTTCGAAAGCCCAAAATAAGTGTAAACCATAATTCGAGAGGAGGAAGTAGAAAATTCAGAAAAGTTTGGCATGCATACATGATGGGAGATACCAAATAGTCAATAATTAATAAATTTAAGAAAATGACAGAAGTGACTGAGATTGGAGGAAGAATTGTATGGTTAGCTACTAGGCACCAATAAAATATAGCACCAAACTGCTTAGATTGACTCAATGGAGCATATATACAGAGGCAACACAAATATAAAGATGAGAGAACAAAAAAATAGGTTGAGTATTACATGCATGCATAAAAAAATCTTCAGAGTTTATAATTATATGAACATGAGAAAATGAAAAGAAAAAAGGAAAAGGTAACTTTGACGCGATGGACTATTTTGATACAGTTCCAGCCATAATTCAGTATCCAGATGACCTTAAGAATAGTGAAGGTCTACATCTGATCTTAGTATATTTACTTCATCTGTCCCGTCCCAAGCTTCCCATTTACTTGTACTATTTTCATGTGAATTTTCTATTAAAAAAAATCAGCCATGTGATTTAGGGGTAAATTGCGACCGAGAAAATGTCAATGAAAACCAAAAGAGAGGCTTGGGACCGGAACGGAGGAAGTAGTTGAATAATAATATTAAAATAACTAAAAAAGTAATGTCATCGCGTAAGAACTGACTGGTTAACACCATTAAAAAAACAGAGATTTAAATGCTAAATCGAACTACAAGCAATATCTCTGGAGATGGATAAGTCAAGAAGCAATACCTTCGCAAGAACAGTCCCAAGAAAGTGAAAATACTGAAGGTGTTGGTCGTGTACCAATGCAGATCCTGGATTCGGATATAGTAGATGATCTGAAGTTTCCTAGAAGACAGAGACATAAAATATCCAAATTAATATTACAAAAGTTCCAAACATCAAACAAATTTGTTTTGAATTTAAGTTAGTACTTAAAAAATTGTTTTTTTAGTTTTTTCTTTAGATTTTTTTAAAACCGGTTGAACCTACCGCTTCCCCAGCTTTTAGCCAGTTTTATCATAAAAGCTTTTCACCGGCATCCACTGTTCAGCCGATCGGTATAAACCGGTTTTTTTTTAATAGATTTTGTGTAAGGCCTATTTCGGTTCAATTCGGGTTCAGATTGGCTCTCTGGTCAACTTCTGTTCGAGTTGTTCAACCATCAACTTTCAGGTCCGATTTCGGGGTCGATCAATTCGGATCGGGTTGTGGGTCTGTGACAGTTTTGCCGGGTCTAATAATCATCTATGATGTTTATAAATTATAATTCACTTCGCAATCCTCATTGCACAGTAGGTGCAAACAATCGATAAATCCAACATGCAGAAAATCATATTTAATGAAGATAATAATAAGGCAAAAAAACAAAACAATCTACAACATGCAGGCTTGCTACCTTAAATAGCCCATACTGAGTATCAAATGAAGCTCTAGTAATATTCTCCATAAAATCTTTGAAAATTCCTCCACCATCAATTCCAGCCTCCTCGACTCCAAGTTCGTTGACAAAAGTTATACGAATCTGCAAGCATCGAAGCAGGCAGCATAAATATTTTACCAACAGAATATAACCTTTTCCCCCGTTAATACCATTCCGTGACACATGCCATGGCAAACATATCACAATTCTACAAAGTTAAATAGAACAGATGTAGGACACTCACCACTGCCCGAAGATCCTCTTCAGCTAATGCACTTAATTGACTGTAAGAATCTTCCAGAATGTGATCTCTTCGTATTTTGAACCTGTTTCTAGCGAAAATAGCATGGGCGTTATCTCTTTCTTTCATTGTCGCAAGTTGTAACTGCAATTTTCAGTTTCACAATAAAGTAAGAGAGCAAGTTAACAAAAATCTATGGAAAACTTCAATGAAAATTAATAGAAATAACAAGCAATAGCCAATAAGAATATAAGCTGACATTTGTCAACCACTCACATTGAATATTTTAACTCTGCTAGTAAATGGCACCAGAAATGGAGCTTGTTTTAGTATGTCATTAGCCCTTGTATTTTCTGTCATTGCCTGGAAAAGGTTGCCAAGCATACGTTCAGTTACTTGAGCATCTTTCTGCAACACAAAATCACATGGACTGTATTACCTGGGTCATAAATACATCATTGACACCATCAGCATTGAAGTCACTTGCGGAGGTGAACTCTCGTCTGTTATTCCAGTCTTGCAACTACAGAAAGTTTCTTGATCAGACTAGTTATGGAGTAGATCAGGATTTTAAATAGCATTATGCTAATTACTGCCAAGAGTCTAAGACGACCGAACCATCTAGTATGTGAATAATCTACCTGTGATAAGAGCTCTGACGCACCCACGCATACTCTGTATTGTAGAAAATCTATGGGATGCTTCTTCATAGCATAAGTACCATCTCCCGACTTTGAAAAATCAGGCGTCACAATAGGATTGAGCCAGAGGATCTGCCACAATGCCTGGAGAAAAAGTGGACCATAAATTAGAATTGATTCTTATAAAAAATAGTGGTATCCAACAGAGCAAATTTAAAGCACTCGAAATTATAAAAACAAAGGTTATGAAAACAATGGGGAGAGATCATATTCTTTAGATAAGAATGTAACTGAATAACTAAAGTCCATGACTTCAGCTGTGAAATACCACCGAGGTTTGGTATTCTTTGCTTCAATTCTTACTGAACCCCTAATGACGATCTATCAACTATGGACAAGTTTGATCTGTCTGAGTCATAAGTGCTCCAAAAGACAAAGAACCTATATGATTTTTTAGTATGCTCATATTTCGGCAAGCATATTGCAACTGGTAAATGAGCAAGTGCCTCGCATCTGTCTCAACTGTTTTTACAACATGGTTAAAGCGTTGACAAATAGGGTAAGTTTTACCTGTCTTAAGATTACTATCAAGCTTCTGATGTCCAATAGTGACAAAGGCTTCTCTTGTTCGTAAAATTCCTCATTGTCAACAATTGTTAACATGTGCCTGGTCCAATGAAGCGTTAGCTCAATCTGTCATAGAGAGCCTGGGAAAACTTGTACACCATCAAAAGCATAAGAAAATCTTACTTGTACACAGGGCAAAAAACAGCAAGGGGTAATAGATAACCAGGCGCATCAACAGTAAGATAAGCAGATTGCAGCGACAATGATGACCATGCTTGATTCTCATGGCATCTCTTCATAAAGTTCCACAGTGTGGGCACCAGTTCAGTCCTATAAGCAAGTACCGTCATAAATCGTTCTAGGGGTAAAATATTGAACGCTACGTGAAGGAAAGCACAAGCAGCTCCAATGAAGGACAATTCTTTCTCATCAGGTTTGCCTTCACACGAAGTGGAGATTCCCCGCAACAGCACATTTGTCTGATCAACAAGAACAATATTATTTTGACGGGCTTCCAAAAAACACATCTTATGTTGACAAGAGAATCATATGGTCTAATACCAGTTGTAGAAGAAACCGTGTATCCAGTGTGCTCAAAATTTGTTGTTCCAAATCCCTATTCAAAACTATTCCTGTTAGTTCGTCGTCAACAAGCATATCATCTTCACCCAATGTAGAATCTGAAGTAGATAAGATTAATAAGATGAGTTGAGAAGGATTATTTAGTCTCACAAAATAATGTTAAACAAAACGAAGCATTGAAATACAGAGGCAAACCTTTTCCTGGTGTGTGAGCGGGAGGAAGTGCTTGCAATAAAAATGTAGCAACTGTAGCAAAATCTCTAGCCTGATGATCACATGAATCATTACAAATATTTTGAATTTGAGCATATAATGGTAAAATTATGAGAAGACACCAGCATCATCTTTAATACTTCCCTGTCCCATTTCAAACTTCACAATTTTCAAATGGTGCATAGTTTAAGAAAACTGGGGTTGGAAGTGGGTACTGTATAAATCAAGAATAGAAGTTGTATGCGGGATATTGTTTAAGTGGAGAAGGAACAAAGAACTGACGAAGTGGGTAATGGGTAAATAAAAAAGCTTACATTTTTTGGCACTTTAAGTTTATAATGACTCCAAGAAAAGGAAAGTTGTGCAGTTTAAAACTGGACAGAGGGAGTATTCCATAAGAACTAGAACTGTGTACATTCAATAAAATTGAACACATGGGGACATGCTGGAACACTGAAGACACTCAAATAATCAACAGTTCACTAGTATAGTGTCCAGACCAGAAAGGAGGAGATATTGAGAGTAAAAAATCATTTGGATCCAATTATGTAAGAGAATTTGAAGTTCTTGTCCATTCATAAAGGATAAAACATTAATTCAGGGTTACTAGCTTGGCTACCTAACTTAAACTTTATTCAGGTATCACAACTTATGATGACATAAGTTTACTGCTGCTGATAGTATGGACAAGCATTGCGGGAATAAAAGTGGCTATTTCTAACATATACAGATCAATTACTTTATTCCTGAAAAAATTCTCGATTTATAAATTAGAAAAAACACTAAAAAATACTCATGATGATTAAAAGCTAGACTAATATTAAACTCCCAGTGACATGTAAACCGCGGGGAATGCATCAAACAGACCATGAAGAAACCAGAAGTTTCTTACCCAGGAAACTGAATCGGGTTGAGAGACAGTAACCACAGCAGCTTCCAATAGATTCCCAAGAATGCACGCATAACTAGGACAGTCACTTGATAAATCAGCAGGCAGAAAATCAGGGTGATCTTTCATACATACTGCCATCTTACGGACATAATATTGGCTTAACCCAGGCTCAGCAAAGATCTGCTCAAGGAATCGTGGAAGAATGTCACGTGATAGAAATATAATAAGAAATTGTGATGAGTTGATCATGGCGACGACAACAAAAAGCAAAGGTACTGCACCATTAATTTTATAACACCTGGATAAAGTTAGAGTTGCAACAATCTACAGATGAAAATGAAAGACCAAACTACCTCTTTCAGGCGAGGAAACCTCAACCACAGGAAAGGTACTGTAAGAATCAGGGATGAAAATCTCAGTCCAGAATCACTGTCGACACAAGTGCAAGATTCTTGGCCCACATGAGATATAATAAGGGCAAGAACACGCTCAAATGAAGAAGTAATTCTGGTTGAACCTTGAGTAGTTGTCTGTAAAAAGCAAAGCAAGTTTTTTCGTTATTGATGATGACAAATAATTAACCATCATATGGTGACCACAGAGAAATATCTATACATAAACTGCTAAAACTAAGATGATGAGAATTCCACTGATGCAAGTAAGGCCATTTGATGAATCTACAGAAGCAGCGCTGCCAGCCAAATCATGAATTTTGAAAATAACTATGACGAAAATGATATCCATCACCAAAATGATGGTAAAAAAACATGTCTAATCCATGGGAAATAATTGTAGATGATACGGAGAAGACAAATAATCAAGTCCCATGTGCTCAAACAAAATCTCTAGAGTGAAAAAACTCAGTGAAAATGAGCACCCAAGACATTTGGGGGGTGGGGGGAACCAAGCTTAAGATAGCTCCTATTTTGTATTTGAGAAACCGTGTTCAGAATAACCTTATCTCATTTTAAGATGCAAACCATGAGCTTATTTGAGAATCTTAATCTGTTTCAGCAATTTATTTATAAGAATCTCTAAGGAGGGAAAACCAAAACACTACTGCTATGGGGATCACCCACATAGAAGTAATAACAAAGGAAACTGGGTGAAAGTAACAATTTAAAATTAAGGAAAAATTACAGAAACACCCTGTGGATTAGTCACGAATTACAAAAAAAAAATCCGGCATCCGTTAGTTTTCAGCATTTTGACCCCCTGCAGTTAAATTTCAGCAAGTCAACGTTAAAATTGTGTAAAATGACCATAATACCCATCCTTTATAATATTTTCAGAATATTAGAAAATTGATTTTTTAGAAGATGTCATAAGTACGTCATTAGGGGTAGGAGGGGAATTTTTTATGGCAGGGGTGTGTCATGTAAGAAAGTACTAACGGCGGGGGGGGGGGGGGAAAAGGTGTAAAATAAGAAAGGGGGGGGGTTTTTGTATACTTTTTTAAAAACAGAGATGTTATTGTAATTTTTTCCACATTAAAAAAATACCGACTGATCTTTGACAGAGATAGTATACCGGATCTAAGCTCGG